>SJYX01006030.1:149571-187007 GCA_006410675.1 Oreotragus oreotragus
TTTTTCCATGATCCAGCAGATGTTGGCAATTTGATCTCTGGTCCCTCTGCCTTTTCTAAAACCAGCTTGAACATCAGGGAGTTCACGGTTCACGTATTGCTGAAGTCTGACTTGGAGAATTTTGAGCATTACTTTACTATCATGTGAGATGAGTGCAATTGTGCGGTAGTTTGAGCATTCTTTGGCATTGCCTTTCTTTGGGATTGGAATGAAAACTGACCTTTTCCAGTCCTGTGGCCACTGCTGAGTTTTCCAAGTTTGCTGGCATAATGAGTGCAACACTTTCACAGCATCATCTTTCAGGATTTGAAATAACTCAACTGGAATTCCATCACCTCCTCTAGCTTTGTTTGCAGTGATGCTTTCTAAGGCCCATTTGACTTCACATTCCAAGATGTCTGGCTCTAGATTAGTGATCACATCATCATTATTATCCGGGTTGTGAAGATATTTTTTGTACAGTTCTTCCGTGTATTCTTGCCACCTCTTCTTAATATCTTCTGCTTCTGTTAGGTCAAAGAAAAACCAAAATGGAGATTATGAAGTATTCTGCACTGGATAAAAATGAAAGCAAAGCATGTCAGTATTATGGGGTGCCACTAAAGCAGCCCTTAGTGGGAAATTTAAATTAGAAAATAGTAAGACTTGGTATTACTGATCTCAGCTCCCAACTTAGGAAAGTGCAAAAAGAGTGAAGTAACCCAAGTAAGCAGCATAAAAGAAATAATACAGAGCAGAAAAAAATGAGCTACAAAGCCAAAAACTATAGAGAAAATAAATAAAACCAAAAACTAGTTCTTCAAGAAGATCAACAGAATTAAACTTCTTGGCAGACTACTCAAGGAAATAGAGACAGCGAGAGGAGAGATAACATTATTTACCAAAACCAGGAATAAGAGAGGTAACATCACTACAAATTCTATAGGTATTTAAAATACAATAGTCAACTCTATGTTTAATGTTAAACTGCTCACAGCTTTTAAAGCCTTCCTTTTCCCTCTTTCTCTTCTGACCAAAATCTGGAAAAGCTGATAAGCAAACCTAAGTGCTTCCTTCTTTGGCACCTGCAGGATTTCAAACCACATAAGCCCAGCTTAGCTGTGGGAACCTTTCACAGCTCATAACCACCATAAAAATTCCAAACCAATCTGCTTTCTCTGCTTTCTAAAGCTATTTTCAGACCTGGTTGGAAGCTGCCCTGTTTTCCTCCAGAAAGCTTCATTATGTAATAGCCCTTTTCATCACATCTTTGTTTGTGTGGTGACATCATCACTCTTCTTCTGAGAAGTGGCTCCAACAGATAATAAGGGACAACTGCAAACAATTTTATGGCAATAAACTTGACAATTTAGGTTAAATTCTGTGAAGCACACAAATGATCAAAATTCTCCCAGAAGAAATGCTATAATAGCCATTTATCTGTTAAAGAAGTTAAATTTGTAGTTAAAAACTTGCTTGCATTAAAAACTCCAAGCCCATATAGGTTTGTTGATGATTCGACCAAACATTTAAGGAAGAAGCAATAAGAAATGTACACAAACTTCCAGAAAATTAAAGAAATCGGAATTTGTTCCAACTCTTTCTATAGGACCAGGGTTATCCTGAAGTCAGAACCAGGCAAAGAAAATTACAACCAGTATCTTTTATGAACACTGATGTAATAATTCATTTAAAAATTTTGTAGATCATATCCAAAAATATATGAGAGGCCTAATACATTACAAGCAAAAGGGGCTTTATCTCCAGAATACAGTGCTAACATTCAAAACACAATCAATGTAATTCACTATAATAACAAAAGAAAAATGAAAAACATATGATTTCAGTAGACAGAATACTTTTTTGAAAGAATTCAATATTAATTTGATAAAACTAAGCAATCTAGTAATATCTGAGATGCTCTGGTTCTCAGAGGCCAAACTGATTGTCCAAAAACTTAATTCAGTTCTGACACTAACCATCTATAGTTCATACAGACCTCACAAGTTAAGGGCTATCCTATAAGACTGCCCTCACCTCAGATTCCAAGTCTGAAGTTGCCACCTGTACTTCTGACTAACTGTCTATAAACTTGGGTTTCCTACAACCCCCTTTTCAGGTTGATGATTCATTAGAATGATTCACAGATCTCAGGAAGCACTTTACTGCTTTTACCTCTTTATTATAAGGATATAAATCAGCAACAGCTAAACAGAAAAGATACACAGGGCAAGGTAAGAGCCGTTGGGTATTTAGAGGGGTAGCTTGCATGACTTCTCCGTGTGTCCTGTCCTCCCAGCATAACAAAGTGTTCACTGACTGGAAGCTCCCTGAACCCTTTCTAAAGGGATTTTGTGGAGATTCCATTATGTAGGGCTGCTGCTGCTGCTGCTAAGTTGCTTCAGTCGTGTCCGACTCTGTGAGACCCCATAGATGGCAGCCCACCAGGCTCCTCTGTCCGCGGAATTCTCCAGGCAAGAATACTGGAGTGGGTTGCCATTTCCTTCCCCAATTATGTAGGGCATGACTGATCAAGTCATTGGCCATTGGTGATTGAACTCAATCTCTAATCCCTCTCCTCTTCTCAGAGTTTTATACCACCAGTTGAGAGCAGGGCTGACACCCAGAGTTTGAGGTAGGGCTGAAACCCAGAGATTGAGGGTAGGGCTGAAAGTGCCAACTCTTTAAGTCATGTTTGGTCTTTCTGGCAACCAAGATCCATCCTGAAGCTATCTAGGGACCCACCAAGAGTCACCTAATTAGTATAGTCTCATATATTTTTGAAAAGGGCTCATTATGAATAACAAAATCTATACCTATCACTCAGGAAATTCCAAGAATTTTATGAGCTTTGTACCAGGAACCAGGGACAAAGGCCGTATATTTCCCATTATATCACAATATAAAAGATAATAAAAGGCATCTGTGAAAACCTGCAACTAACATCATGCTTAATCTGGCAACACTGAATATTCAGCCTCAACGAGATCAGAAATAAGACAATGATGTTGTTCTCATCCGGAGAAGGCGATGGCACCCCACTCTAGTACTCTTGCCTGGAAAATCCCATGGACGGAGGAGCCTGGTGGGCTGCAATCCATGGGGTCGCTAAGAATCAGACACGACTGAGCGACTTCACTTTCACTTTTCACTTTCATGCATTGGAGAAGGAAATGGCAACCCACTCCAGTGTTCTTGCCTGGAAAATCCCAGGGACGGGGGAGTCTGGTAGGAGGCTGTCTAGGGGGTCGCACAGAGTCGGACACGACTGAAGCGACTTAGCAGCAGTAGCAGCAGTTGTTCTCATCACTGCAATTTAACACTGTACTGGAGTTCTAACCAGTATAAGTAGGCAAGAAAAATAAAAGCATTCAGATAGGAAAGGAAGAAGGAAAATGATATAACTATTGCTGAGAGAAATTAAGAGGATCTATTAGTACATAAATGGAGGAATATATATACTCTTCATGCATAGCAAAACTCAATGTTATTGACATGTCAGTTCTACCCAAATACTTCAACAGATTTCATGCAATCGCAATTAACATACCAGCATACTATTTTTTTTAAATGACTGGGTGATTCTAAAGCTCATGTGGAAAAGCAAAGGTTATAGAGTAACCAAAACAGTTTGAAATAAAGTTGTAGGGTTAACTCTACCTGAATTCAACAATTAATCTAAAACTCTGGTAATCGAAAGAGCATGGTATTGGCATAAAGACAGACAAATAAAACAATGGAACAAAATGAAGAATCCAGAAACAATCTGTACACATATAGAACCTGAGTTTTGACAAAACTGCAAAAGCAATGCAGTGGAGAAAGACTAGCCTCTTCAACAAATGGTACTGGAACAATTGAAAATTTGTATGCAGCAATAGCAACAAAGAAACAAAGAAAAGGAAGGAAAAGAAAACCAAAACTTCATCCATTCTTCACACTATATGCAAAAATTAATCCTACATAGACAGTAGACCTATATATAACAACTAAAACCACACAGTGTAGAAGAAAACATAGGAGAAAAATATCTCTGTAAAAATATACCTGATAAAAGATAAAGAATATATAAAGAACTCTCAAAACTCAACAATAAGAAAACAAACAGCTTGGGGACTTCCCTGGCAGTCCAGGGGATAAGACTCCACGTTCCCAATACAGGGAGCATAGGTTCAATCCCTGGTCAGGGAACTAAGATCCTGCATGGCTCAGAGCGTGGCCAAAAAAAAAAAAAAAAAGAAAAGAAAAGAAAACAAACAAATCTATTAAAATAGGCAAAATATTAGCATAGACTTTTCACCAAATGAGCTATGCAGATGGCAAACAGTATGTGAAAAGATTCTCAGTTATTAGGGAAATGCAAATGAAAACCACAATGAGATACAGCTACACACCTATCCGAAATGATAGACCAAGTGTTTGTGTGGATGTAGGAGACTCTTGGTAAGGAACTCTCATACACTGCTGCTGGGAATGTAAAATAGTACAAACACTTTGGAAAACAATTCAGTGATTTTTTAAAAAAGTTAAATAACTGGTTCAGCTCCTCCGCTTCTAGGTTTCAAAACCCAAGAGAAAAGAAAATATATTAAAGTAATTGCAGTTTTGCATTGTTGAAATTTGCTGTTTGATATTGGAATACATTCTTAAATAAATGTGGTTATTTTATACATCATTTTAATGCAGACCTAAATCAAATCCCTTACAATTATACAGTGGACGTGACAAATAGATTCAAGGGATTAGATCTGATAGACACAGTGCCTGAAGAACTGTGCACAGAGGTTCATGACATTGTACAGGAGGCAGTGATCAAGACCATCCCCAAGAAAAAGAAATGCAAAAAGGCAAAATGGTTGTCTGAGGAAGCCTTACAAATAGCTGAGAAAATGAGAGAAGCTAAAGGCAAAGGAGAAAAGGAAAGATATACCCATTCGATTCTTCAGTGATCAATGCAAAGAAATAGAGGAAAACAATAGAATGGGAAAGACTAGGGATATCTTTAAGAAAATTAGAGATACCAAGGGAACATTTCATGCAAAGATGGGCACAATAAAGGACAGAAGTGGTCAGGACCTAACAGAAGCAGAAGATATTAAGAAGAGGTGGCAAGAATACACAGAAGAACTGTACAAAAAAGATCTTCACGACCCAGATAACCACAATTGTGTGATCACTCACCTAGAGCCAGACATCGTGGGATGCAAAGTCAAGTGGGCCTTAGGAAGCATCACTATGAACAAAGCTAGTGGAGGTGATGGCATTCCAGTTGAGCTATTTCAAATCCTAAAAGATGATGCTGTGAAAGTGCTGCACTCAAAGTGCCAGCACGTTTGAAAAACTCAGCAGTGGCCACAGGACTGGAAAAGGTCAGTTTTCATTCCAATCCCAAGGAAGGGCAATGCCAAAGAATGCTCAAACTACCACACAATTGCACTCATCTTACACACTAGCAAAGTAATGGTCAAAATTCTCCAAGCCAGGCTTCAACAGTATGTGAACCGTGAACTTCCATATGTTCAAGCTGGATTTAGAAAAGGCAGAGGAACCAGAGATCAAATTGCCAACATCCGCTGGATCATGGAAAAAGCAAGAGAGTTCCAGAAAAACATCTATTTCTGCTTTATTGACTATGCCAAAGCCTCTGTGTGCATCACAACAAACTGTGGGAAATTCTTAATGCAATGGGAATACCAGACGACCACCTGACCTGCCTCCTGAGAAAATCTGTATGCAGGTCAAGAAGCAATAGTTAGAACTGGACATGGAACAACAGACTGGTTCCAAATTGGGAAAAGAGTACGTCAACGCTGTATATTGTCACCCTGCTTATTGTACTATTATATTGTACTATTGTGAGCCATGGTGACATATATGAGACCTATAGAAGCATTTATCAATAGAATGGAAGAGTCTCTTCATCCTATGGAAGATGAATTTGTTAAGTGCCTATTACATGTTGGTTTGGTGTTAGGCAGTATATGTCCATCATCTCATTTAGTTCTCTTCAGCACCCATGATCTCTTTTTCTCAAGGCAGGAAACTAAGAGGCAAGACTATTCAGATGTAAGAACCACAAGCACACTTGGGGGCTGCCTGGCCTCACCGTCCATCCGAGCGCGTCTACACTGTTTCCCCTACACTCCTTCCCCCTGAGGGGAGACCTGATCACAGAGCTGATGCAGAACTGAGGCTGACAGGATGAGCTGCAAGACAGGCCGACCAGACAGGGGAAGGGCACTGTAGGTCATGGGGAGTCCAGAGTAAGAGACCTTGACTTTTTCTAGCAAGATCACAATGGATGGTTTGTGATTTCATTCCCTTCAAAATATTCAGGTAACTCCTTTCACTTGAGTATTCTTTTAGTAAGGGTGTACATTTGATTGTAATAGAAATTCACAAGCTGTAGCTTTTTTAAAAATTAGAGATTCTATTTATTTTTTAACTTAATGAAATGCCCATAGGTAAAAAGTCAAGAATGCCAACTTAGTGGTCCCATGATGCTCCACCCTCTTCTCTCAGCTTTGCCGTGCATGCTCCTGTCAGCACAAGGTTACCAGGAGCCTACTCCATGGGGCATTGACCCCAGGTCCTGGCAGGAGAAAGGGGAAGGATCAAGACTTGTCCCAGAAGCATGTCTACTTTTAGGCAGCTTTCCCAGAAGCCGCACCCAATAACTCAGACTTCTGCTTCTGTTGCTTGCCTTGTCACCCCAAACTACAAGGAAAGCAGGAAACGAATGTAAGTATTTTTAGCTGCCCACACATCACGGGCTGAAAGAATCAGGGTTCTTTGGTAGGAAAGAGTTGAAAAAAGGGTAGTAGGCTCGCAGCTAGCGGTGGGCACCACCCCTAAGGAGTTCTTGGTTCAGGAGAGGAGAAGAGGCAATGCCATGAACCAGGTGCCCAGGCCTGAATGCTGAAGGTCTTTCCTAAGAAATGTTCATGCTGCCTCCACAGGACATGGAGAAGCTCATCAGGGAACTCTCTACCAGCGCCACTGACACACTGGCCATGATCGACGCCATTGGAGACAGCCTGCTCGGTGGCATCAAATGTCGGATTGCCACCTTGAAAAAGCAACTGCAGAGTGAGTACTGCTCCAAGCTGGAGAAGTTACAGCTGGTTGCCCGGGAACTTGAAGCCCCCCGAGAGCTTTACCAGCAGATGAAGATGCTCCTGCAGCATCATGCTAACGCAGTGCAATTTCTCCATGAGCATAAAAGGCTCAAGGGGGAGATGGAGAGACTTGTGGAGGGCAGTGTGTCCCCCCCAGTCCCCACGAAGGATACTATTTCCATCAGGCGCTATTTTCAAGAGCTCATTAGAGGAATAGACATCAGTGCCTTTGCCCTCCCTGAGAGTGACCAAGCGCCGGCCAGCATGGCTGGGCTCCAAGAGGCCTGGCAGGCAGGCTGTGCCATGCAGCGCCGTCTGTAGCAACAAGTGCTTGAGGATATTTTGTGCAAGGCAGTGTCGGGCTCAGGGCCAAAACCAAATCAAGAGGCAAAGTTTCCTAGGAACCCGTCTCATGCTTACTCAGTACAAGGAAGTGAGATTGGGTCTAGAGAATCAACTGTGTAAGGTATTATTTTGGTCTCAAAATGTCAACAACTTTTATCATTTTGTCTGTAACTTGAAAGTTGCTAGACTTTGCTTCTTAAAAAGAAAATAAAAAAATTCTACATCGTGGTTTCTCTTTTGATTTTGGTCTTGTGTTGATCATCCAAAGCCTTTTTTTCTTTTCTTTTTTTTTTTAATGGAAATCTGCTTTAAAAAGTACTTGCTTGAAGCTCACATAGGAGGGTTTGAATCATGGGGGCTGCTGGCTTGGCAGTCGGGGTGGGTGTTGCAGGAGGTGAGTTCTTGGCACAACTGAACAGAACAGCTTTGTGTTCTGATGACTTAGTGTGCACTTTTAGCTCAATTGAGCCTCAGATAGTAGAAAGCACAATAGCAATGACTCCCCCAGAAACGAAACCTTTGGGTAGCTCTGGACTGTGGCTTTTGTTGTTTTTCCATCACAATAAATACAATTTGTTGAATGCTTAGGACACAAACACTACTAGCCATTCTTACGTTAATGAGTTAGTTTCATTCTCAAAATAACTGAAAAAGATGGGTTTCCTGGGTAGCTCAACTGGTAAAGAATAGGTCTGCAATGCAGGAGACCCTGGTTTGATTCCTGGTTCGGGAAGATCCCCTGGAGAAGGGACAGGCTACCCTCTCCAGTATTCTTGGGCTTTCCTGGTGGTTCAATCGGTAAAGAATCCGCCTGCAATGTGGGAGACATAGATTCGATTCCTGGGCTGGGTTGGGAAAATCCCCTGGAGGAGGGCATGGCAACCCACCACAGTATTCTTGCCTGGAGAATCCCATGGACAGAGGAACCTGGTGGGCTACAGTCCATGGGATCGCAGAGTCAGACGTGACTGAGCGTGTCTCCACTTTATAGAAGGAGCCTCAGGGTCAGAGAATTTAAGTAAATATCCCAAGTGGACGCAGTAAATATCCCAAGTGGACACAGTCATTGAAAGGGTGAATTGTTATGCAAATCTAGCCCCTCCGGGTAGAGGCTTAGCTTCTTCCAGGCTACTGAGTCTCTGAAGGGAGTATTGATTAGGATTTATCTCCTTAAAGAACACTGCTACTATTATTCAGGAAGGCGCTCACTCTTCTTAACTCTAACGGATCAGTTTTTAGTAAACATCTACCATAAAATTCACTGTTTATAGAATCCTTAGTAGCACGTGTTATGTACACGCATTACATCTAATGGTTCACACAGATGACATTATTGGAACCCCACCCCATCTTAGGAGGTAAGCTGTAGTGTCCCCACTGCACAGATGAAGAAACTCAGAAGGATATCAGTGCGTCAGCCAAAATCACAGTGGCAGATCTGTATCATTCTCAAGCCCATTCTCCTTCCTGCTACCTCATTGTTAAGTCACAACTGTGCACTGGGGAAAGGGTAGGGCTGCCTCAGGGATGATAGGAACTAGACTCAGTTGCGACCGGAAGCCCCCTTCTCTTTTGTCTCTGCTTCTCAAGCCTGCTTTGCTGCTTTCCTGCAGAAGGATCCCTTCTCCCCTGTCATTATAGCTTGGGGTCCAGGACTAAGGGGTTCTCTTCTCCCAGTTCCTGTTTAAGACATCCTCAAGAAAGGACTCTGCTTGATCTAGGCCCAAATCCCATGGTCCAAGTGGGGCAGGAACAGTGCCCCAAAGTGCAGGCAGCGAGGACGCATATTCAGATGGGAGCCAGGCTTGTAACAAAACAAAGCAGGCTGGAGGTGGGGGGAAGGGTGGGGCCTGTGACAAATAGCAGAGCCCACTTTGTGCATAAAGAAAATATTGTCCTGTTGAAATGCAGGCTGAGTGTAGCCAGAGATTCTAGGTTTTTTTAGAAGAGCAAGAAATCTAGACTTTTTAGCATTAAATATCTCGATTATTTTGAAAGCTGTCAGCTAATTAAAAATAGATTTAAAACATTGCAGGGGCATCACAAAGCACTTCTGCGAACTAGGTGTGACTTCTAGGCCATCACCAGTTTGCAACCTCTGGCTAAAGTGAACACTGTAACAACAATATAATAACAGTCCACTTCACCCTAGGGATGCTGGGGGTATAGGCCAAACCTGGGGCCTCCCTTCTTCCACTGTGACCCTTAGGCAGAAATTCTGGCACTTACATAGGAAAACAGGAGACCTTTGGAGCCATCAGCAGTTAGAGTGGGTGAGATCTCCAAAGGCACTGACCAGACATCAATCTCCAGATCAACATGTCCCCCATTCAGTTCAGTGGCTCAGTCGTGTCTGACTCTTTGTGACCCCATAGACTGCAGCACACCAGGCTTCCCTGTCCATCACCAACACCTGGAGCTTACTCAAACTCATGTCCATTGAGTTGGGGATGCCATTCAACCATCTCCTCCTCTGTCAATCCCTTCCCCTCCTGCCTTCCATCTTTCCCAGCATCAGGTCTTTTCCAATAAGTCAGCTCTTCACATCAGGTGGCCAAAGTATTGGAGCTTCAGCTTCAGCATCAGTCCTTCCAATGAACATTCAGGACTGATTTCCTTTAGGATTGGTTGGTTTGTTCTCCTTGAGGTTCAAGGGACTCAAGAGTCTTCTCCAACACCACAGTTCAAAAGGTCATGTCCCCCAGGCTCCAAGCTAAAACCTGGGCCCACTGAGGCAGGGCCCCAAGATTAAGGGCAAAATTAAAGATAAGGGAATCTGCTGTAAAAAGCAGGGAGACCAAAAGGCAAATTAAGTATCTGGACCCAGCATGCTGAGTGAGGGGCCAGAGGACGCAGTTGCACAAAGAGCACCGGTCTCACCTGGGGAGGGGTGGTGATGGAGAGCAGGGTCAGAGGGTGTTCCCTGGAACGTGTTTTCTTTACTTCAGTAGTTTTAGTCACAGGTAAACAAAGATGGGGGCTTTCCTGGTGGCTCAGATGGTAAAGAATCTGCCTGCAATATGGGAGACCCAGGTTTGATCTCTGGGTCAGGAAGATCCCCTGGAGAAGGGAATGGCTACCCACTCCAGTATTCTTGCCTGGAGAAGTCCATGGACAGAGCAGCCTGGTGGGATACAGTCCATGGGGTCGTAAAGAGTTGGATATGACTGAGCCACTAACATACACGTACACACACACAAAGGTGGAGGGAGGACTCTGTCCTGAGGTTGCCTCCACAGCAACTTTTGTGGACGAGAAGTGGGATTTGAGATGGCTGGTCGTTTGGGGTTGGCTACTCCAGGAACTCCAGCCATGGAAGTCTGTGGGTCTTCTCAGGACTCCAAACCTCTTCCTTTTCCTGGCCCATCTTGCTGCTGCTCCCTCTGCTTTTCATATGGTCTACTGGTTAAGGCTCTCACTTCCTGGACTCCTGCTGGTAAAGTTTCTGTCCTTTGAGCTCAGCCTCCACTGCGAACTGCCCTAGTCTTTGCTTGTAATTCTACACTTCAAGAGATAATAGAGCATCTACTGTATGTACAGGGCCCTGTTCTAGAACATGGGGACACAGCTGTGAATATTCAGACAAGGTTCTTGCTCTCTTGTGGGGAGAACAAGAAAACAAGCAAGATGGGCTCAAAGTGGGCTAAAATACCAAATGTGTTATAAAATAGAACGGTGAAAGAGTGATGGTAGGAATTAGACTGGGTGGTCAGGAAAGATCTGGATGACCACGACTGGCTAGGTGAGGATAAGGATGAGCATTCCAGGAGGCCTGAGCAGCAATAGGTGCTGGACTCCCACAAACATTGGGAGTAGAAAGGGAGGTTGAGGCCAGGTTGGGGTAGGGTGAAGTATGGGGACAAACTCTAATTTGAACCTAAGACTTATGACAGGCTGATTTGCATTGCCAACAAGGTCATCCCCTTGGTGTGAAAGTGAAAGTCACTCAGTCATGTCTGACTCTTTGCAACTCCATGAACTGTCCATGAAACTTTCCAAGCCAGAATACTGGAGTGGGTAACCTTTCCCTTCTCCAGAGGACCTTCCCAACCCAGGGATCAAACCCAGGTCTCCCAAATTGCAGGCAGATTCTTTACCAGCTGAGCTGTAGAGGAAGCCCAAGAATACTGGAGTGGTCCCAAGCAAGGATTCAAATGCAGCTCTTGCCACCCTTTCTCACAATAATTGTGAAGACAACCAGCTTCTTCTGTTCATCACTCAGCAGTTCCAAATCATACCCTACTATGATTTAATTGAACACACAGTCTCTGTCCAGGGGTGCCCCTGGGACATAGGAGCTAGGCCTTTGATCCAAGTTTGCTCTATTCCAAAAACTTCATGTTCTTCCCACAATATGCCCTCTCTATCTCCTAACAATCCACATACACCTGTCTCTTATACACATCTCTTTTTTTTTTTAATGGAAATCTGCTTTAAAAAGTACTTGCTTGAAGCTCACATAGGAGGGTTTGAATCATGGGGGCTGCTGGCTTGGCAGTCGGGGTGGGTGTTGCAGGAGGTGAGTTCTTGGCACAACTGAACAGAACAGCTTTGTGTTCTGATGACTTAGTGTGCACTTTTAGCTCAATTGAGCCTCAGATAGTAGAAAGCACAATAGCAATGACTCCCCCAGAAACGAAACCTTTGGGTAGCTCTGGACTGTGGCTTTTGTTGTTTTTCCATCACAATAAATACAATTTGTTGAATGCTTAGGACACAAACACTACTAGCCATTCTTACGTTAATGAGTTAGTTTCATTCTCAAAATAACTGAAAAAGATGGGTTTCCTGGGTAGCTCAACTGGTAAAGAATAGGTCTGCAATGCAGGAGACCCTGGTTTGATTCCTGGTTCGGGAAGATCCCCTGGAGAAGGGACAGGCTACCCTCTCCAGTATTCTTGGGCTTTCCTGGTGGTTCAATCGGTAAAGAATCCGCCTGCAATGTGGGAGACATAGATTCGATTCCTGGGCTGGGTTGGGAAAATCCCCTGGAGGAGGGCATGGCAACCCACCACAGTATTCTTGCCTGGAGAATCCCATGGACAGAGGAACCTGGTGGGCTACAGTCCATGGGATCGCAGAGTCAGACGTGACTGAGCGTGTCTCCACTTTATAGAAGGAGCCTCAGGGTCAGAGAATTTAAGTAAATATCCCAAGTGGACGCAGTAAATATCCCAAGTGGACACAGTCATTGAAAGGGTGAATTGTTATGCAAATCTAGCCCCTCCGGGTAGAGGCTTAGCTTCTTCCAGGCTACTGAGTCTCTGAAGGGAGTATTGATTAGGATTTATCTCCTTAAAGAACACTGCTACTATTATTCAGGAAGGCGCTCACTCTTCTTAACTCTAACGGATCAGTTTTTAGTAAACATCTACCATAAAATTCACTGTTTATAGAATCCTTAGTAGCACGTGTTATGTACACGCATTACATCTAATGGTTCACACAGATGACATTATTGGAACCCCACCCCATCTTAGGAGGTAAGCTGTAGTGTCCCCACTGCACAGATGAAGAAACTCAGAAGGATATCAGTGCGTCAGCCAAAATCACAGTGGCAGATCTGTATCATTCTCAAGCCCATTCTCCTTCCTGCTACCTCATTGTTAAGTCACAACTGTGCACTGGGGAAAGGGTAGGGCTGCCTCAGGGATGATAGGAACTAGACTCAGTTGCGACCGGAAGCCCCCTTCTCTTTTGTCTCTGCTTCTCAAGCCTGCTTTGCTGCTTTCCTGCAGAAGGATCCCTTCTCCCCTGTCATTATAGCTTGGGGTCCAGGACTAAGGGGTTCTCTTCTCCCAGTTCCTGTTTAAGACATCCTCAAGAAAGGACTCTGCTTGATCTAGGCCCAAATCCCATGGTCCAAGTGGGGCAGGAACAGTGCCCCAAAGTGCAGGCAGCGAGGACGCATATTCAGATGGGAGCCAGGCTTGTAACAAAACAAAGCAGGCTGGAGGTGGGGGGAAGGGTGGGGCCTGTGACAAATAGCAGAGCCCACTTTGTGCATAAAGAAAATATTGTCCTGTTGAAATGCAGGCTGAGTGTAGCCAGAGATTCTAGGTTTTTTTAGAAGAGCAAGAAATCTAGACTTTTTAGCATTAAATATCTCGATTATTTTGAAAGCTGTCAGCTAATTAAAAATAGATTTAAAACATTGCAGGGGCATCACAAAGCACTTCTGCGAACTAGGTGTGACTTCTAGGCCATCACCAGTTTGCAACCTCTGGCTAAAGTGAACACTGTAACAACAATATAATAACAGTCCACTTCACCCTAGGGATGCTGGGGGTATAGGCCAAACCTGGGGCCTCCCTTCTTCCACTGTGACCCTTAGGCAGAAATTCTGGCACTTACATAGGAAAACAGGAGACCTTTGGAGCCATCAGCAGTTAGAGTGGGTGAGATCTCCAAAGGCACTGACCAGACATCAATCTCCAGATCAACATGTCCCCCATTCAGTTCAGTGGCTCAGTCGTGTCTGACTCTTTGTGACCCCATAGACTGCAGCACACCAGGCTTCCCTGTCCATCACCAACACCTGGAGCTTACTCAAACTCATGTCCATTGAGTTGGGGATGCCATTCAACCATCTCCTCCTCTGTCAATCCCTTCCCCTCCTGCCTTCCATCTTTCCCAGCATCAGGTCTTTTCCAATAAGTCAGCTCTTCACATCAGGTGGCCAAAGTATTGGAGCTTCAGCTTCAGCATCAGTCCTTCCAATGAACATTCAGGACTGATTTCCTTTAGGATTGGTTGGTTTGTTCTCCTTGAGGTTCAAGGGACTCAAGAGTCTTCTCCAACACCACAGTTCAAAAGGTCATGTCCCCCAGGCTCCAAGCTAAAACCTGGGCCCACTGAGGCAGGGCCCCAAGATTAAGGGCAAAATTAAAGATAAGGGAATCTGCTGTAAAAAGCAGGGAGACCAAAAGGCAAATTAAGTATCTGGACCCAGCATGCTGAGTGAGGGGCCAGAGGACGCAGTTGCACAAAGAGCACCGGTCTCACCTGGGGAGGGGTGGTGATGGAGAGCAGGGTCAGAGGGTGTTCCCTGGAACGTGTTTTCTTTACTTCAGTAGTTTTAGTCACAGGTAAACAAAGATGGGGGCTTTCCTGGTGGCTCAGATGGTAAAGAATCTGCCTGCAATATGGGAGACCCAGGTTTGATCTCTGGGTCAGGAAGATCCCCTGGAGAAGGGAATGGCTACCCACTCCAGTATTCTTGCCTGGAGAAGTCCATGGACAGAGCAGCCTGGTGGGATACAGTCCATGGGGTCGTAAAGAGTTGGATATGACTGAGCCACTAACATACACGTACACACACACAAAGGTGGAGGGAGGACTCTGTCCTGAGGTTGCCTCCACAGCAACTTTTGTGGACGAGAAGTGGGATTTGAGATGGCTGGTCGTTTGGGGTTGGCTACTCCAGGAACTCCAGCCATGGAAGTCTGTGGGTCTTCTCAGGACTCCAAACCTCTTCCTTTTCCTGGCCCATCTTGCTGCTGCTCCCTCTGCTTTTCATATGGTCTACTGGTTAAGGCTCTCACTTCCTGGACTCCTGCTGGTAAAGTTTCTGTCCTTTGAGCTCAGCCTCCACTGCGAACTGCCCTAGTCTTTGCTTGTAATTCTACACTTCAAGAGATAATAGAGCATCTACTGTATGTACAGGGCCCTGTTCTAGAACATGGGGACACAGCTGTGAATATTCAGACAAGGTTCTTGCTCTCTTGTGGGGAGAACAAGAAAACAAGCAAGATGGGCTCAAAGTGGGCTAAAATACCAAATGTGTTATAAAATAGAACGGTGAAAGAGTGATGGTAGGAATTAGACTGGGTGGTCAGGAAAGATCTGGATGACCACGACTGGCTAGGTGAGGATAAGGATGAGCATTCCAGGAGGCCTGAGCAGCAATAGGTGCTGGACTCCCACAAACATTGGGAGTAGAAAGGGAGGTTGAGGCCAGGTTGGGGTAGGGTGAAGTATGGGGACAAACTCTAATTTGAACCTAAGACTTATGACAGGCTGATTTGCATTGCCAACAAGGTCATCCCCTTGGTGTGAAAGTGAAAGTCACTCAGTCATGTCTGACTCTTTGCAACTCCATGAACTGTCCATGAAACTTTCCAAGCCAGAATACTGGAGTGGGTAACCTTTCCCTTCTCCAGAGGACCTTCCCAACCCAGGGATCAAACCCAGGTCTCCCAAATTGCAGGCAGATTCTTTACCAGCTGAGCTGTAGAGGAAGCCCAAGAATACTGGAGTGGTCCCAAGCAAGGATTCAAATGCAGCTCTTGCCACCCTTTCTCACAATAATTGTGAAGACAACCAGCTTCTTCTGTTCATCACTCAGCAGTTCCAAATCATACCCTACTATGATTTAATTGAACACACAGTCTCTGTCCAGGGGTGCCCCTGGGACATAGGAGCTAGGCCTTTGATCCAAGTTTGCTCTATTCCAAAAACTTCATGTTCTTCCCACAATATGCCCTCTCTATCTCCTAACAATCCACATACACCTGTCTCTTATACACATCTCTTTTTTTTTTTAATGGAAATCTGCTTTAAAAAGTACTTGCTTGAAGCTCACATAGGAGGGTTTGAATCATGGGGGCTGCTGGCTTGGCAGTCGGGGTGGGTGTTGCAGGAGGTGAGTTCTTGGCACAACTGAACAGAACAGCTTTGTGTTCTGATGACTTAGTGTGCACTTTTAGCTCAATTGAGCCTCAGATAGTAGAAAGCACAATAGCAATGACTCCCCCAGAAACGAAACCTTTGGGTAGCTCTGGACTGTGGCTTTTGTTGTTTTTCCATCACAATAAATACAATTTGTTGAATGCTTAGGACACAAACACTACTAGCCATTCTTACGTTAATGAGTTAGTTTCATTCTCAAAATAACTGAAAAAGATGGGTTTCCTGGGTAGCTCAACTGGTAAAGAATAGGTCTGCAATGCAGGAGACCCTGGTTTGATTCCTGGTTCGGGAAGATCCCCTGGAGAAGGGACAGGCTACCCTCTCCAGTATTCTTGGGCTTTCCTGGTGGTTCAATCGGTAAAGAATCCGCCTGCAATGTGGGAGACATAGATTCGATTCCTGGGCTGGGTTGGGAAAATCCCCTGGAGGAGGGCATGGCAACCCACCACAGTATTCTTGCCTGGAGAATCCCATGGACAGAGGAACCTGGTGGGCTACAGTCCATGGGATCGCAGAGTCAGACGTGACTGAGCGTGTCTCCACTTTATAGAAGGAGCCTCAGGGTCAGAGAATTTAAGTAAATATCCCAAGTGGACGCAGTAAATATCCCAAGTGGACACAGTCATTGAAAGGGTGAATTGTTATGCAAATCTAGCCCCTCCGGGTAGAGGCTTAGCTTCTTCCAGGCTACTGAGTCTCTGAAGGGAGTATTGATTAGGATTTATCTCCTTAAAGAACACTGCTACTATTATTCAGGAAGGCGCTCACTCTTCTTAACTCTAACGGATCAGTTTTTAGTAAACATCTACCATAAAATTCACTGTTTATAGAATCCTTAGTAGCACGTGTTATGTACACGCATTACATCTAATGGTTCACACAGATGACATTATTGGAACCCCACCCCATCTTAGGAGGTAAGCTGTAGTGTCCCCACTGCACAGATGAAGAAACTCAGAAGGATATCAGTGCGTCAGCCAAAATCACAGTGGCAGATCTGTATCATTCTCAAGCCCATTCTCCTTCCTGCTACCTCATTGTTAAGTCACAGAAGATCCCCTGGAGAAGGGAATGGCTACCCACTCCAGTATTCTTGCCTGGAGAAGTCCATGGACAGAGCAGCCTGGTGGGATACAGTCCATGGGGTCGTAAAGAGTTGGATATGACTGAGCCACTAACATACACGTACACACACACAAAGGTGGAGGGAGGACTCTGTCCTGAGGTTGCCTCCACAGCAACTTTTGTGGACGAGAAGTGGGATTTGAGATGGCTGGTCGTTTGGGGTTGGCTACTCCAGGAACTCCAGCCATGGAAGTCTGTGGGTCTTCTCAGGACTCCAAACCTCTTCCTTTTCCTGGCCCATCTTGCTGCTGCTCCCTCTGCTTTTCATATGGTCTACTGGTTAAGGCTCTCACTTCCTGGACTCCTGCTGGTAAAGTTTCTGTCCTTTGAGCTCAGCCTCCACTGCGAACTGCCCTAGTCTTTGCTTGTAATTCTACACTTCAAGAGATAATAGAGCATCTACTGTATGTACAGGGCCCTGTTCTAGAACATGGGGACACAGCTGTGAATATTCAGACAAGGTTCTTGCTCTCTTGTGGGGAGAACAAGAAAACAAGCAAGATGGGCTCAAAGTGGGCTAAAATACCAAATGTGTTATAAAATAGAACGGTGAAAGAGTGATGGTAGGAATTAGACTGGGTGGTCNGTTCTAGAACATGGGGACACAGCTGTGAATATTCAGACAAGGTTCTTGCTCTCTTGTGGGGAGAACAAGAAAACAAGCAAGATGGGCTCAAAGTGGGCTAAAATACCAAATGTGTTATAAAATAGAACGGTGAAAGAGTGATGGTAGGAATTAGACTGGGTGGTCAGGAAAGATCTGGATGACCACGACTGGCTAGGTGAGGATAAGGATGAGCATTCCAGGAGGCCTGAGCAGCAATAGGTGCTGGACTCCCACAAACATTGGGAGTAGAAAGGGAGGTTGAGGCCAGGTTGGGGTAGGGTGAAGTATGGGGACAAACTCTAATTTGAACCTAAGACTTATGACAGGCTGATTTGCATTGCCAACAAGGTCATCCCCTTGGTGTGAAAGTGAAAGTCACTCAGTCATGTCTGACTCTTTGCAACTCCATGAACTGTCCATGAAACTTTCCAAGCCAGAATACTGGAGTGGGTAACCTTTCCCTTCTCCAGAGGACCTTCCCAACCCAGGGATCAAACCCAGGTCTCCCAAATTGCAGGCAGATTCTTTACCAGCTGAGCTGTAGAGGAAGCCCAAGAATACTGGAGTGGTCCCAAGCAAGGATTCAAATGCAGCTCTTGCCACCCTTTCTCACAATAATTGTGAAGACAACCAGCTTCTTCTGTTCATCACTCAGCAGTTCCAAATCATACCCTACTATGATTTAATTGAACACACAGTCTCTGTCCAGGGGTGCCCCTGGGACATAGGAGCTAGGCCTTTGATCCAAGTTTGCTCTATTCCAAAAACTTCATGTTCTTCCCACAATATGCCCTCTCTATCTCCTAACAATCCACATACACAATGCGAGCACACTGCATGAGCTTGCCCAGTTGGTCAGGCTGGCTTCCTATGAAAGTTTCTCCAAACTTTAGGGGCTTAAATAAGTCACATCTCTTTCAAATTCAAGCTTAAGTGGAGAGCACCCTATGACATCAGCAGGGGGCTGGGATTTGCTTCATGAGGTTCACCACTATACTCCATTCTACTCAGGCAGCTGGAAATCAAAAAGCGGGGAGAGAAAGAGCAAGTCCCTTTGGAGGGCAGAAGCCGGAAACTTCGTTCACATCTCAAGCCAGCCCTTAGTCAGATGGTTACATCTCAGGGCACTCTAGTTCTGTTGTCACCTAAGAACCTGGTTTCTGTTTAATACAGACAAAGGAGACAAGGGTTATGGGGGAACAACTAAATGTTTCTGGATAACTTTTATACTTTTTTCCTGATTATGAGAGCAATTCATAATTACTGCCAAGAAGGGTGTAAAGACAATAAAGTTTGCACATAATCCCAGAGGTAACTGTTGTTTAAAATTCATGAGGTCATGTCATATACCTTATTTCTCTCATAACAATGTAAGTCTCATAGTCTTCCTATATTGGTAAATTTAGGTTTATATCACCATTATATTTATTCATGGAATGTTTAAAAGATGACCTATGATGACCGGGGAGACAACTTGATTTGTATTTATTTGATAGCTAATGAGATTGACAGTTGAACTGACAGTTATATCCTTTGTTTATATTTTAATGGGTCATTCACTTTTAACTACTGATTTGAAAAAAATCCACTTTATATATTAAGGATTAACATTACAAACACTTATGTCATGCTTTTATTATATAGCATTGTTCTAAGCACGTGTAAAGTTTACTCATTTAATCCTTACAATACTATGATAATTGATGTTGTCATCCCCATTTTACAGATGAGAACCTGAGACAGATAGAATAAGTGATTGGTAAATCCATAGCTGTCTAGTGGGGAAGAGGTAGAATCAGGGTTCAAAGTTAGCAGCCTGGTTTCAGGTCCCTGCTCCTGACCACTCAGTTCAGTTCAGTTCAGTCGCTCAGTCGTGTCCGA
The DNA here is from genome assembly GCA_006410675.1 of Oreotragus oreotragus. Taxonomy (NCBI): domain Eukaryota; kingdom Metazoa; phylum Chordata; class Mammalia; order Artiodactyla; family Bovidae; genus Oreotragus; species Oreotragus oreotragus. The sequence goes on from SJYX01006030.1 coordinate 169,318, forward strand.
CTCTTTGCGACCCCATGAATCGCAGCACACCAGGCCTCCCTGTCCATCACCTATCCACCTCCCTGTCCAACTCCCGGAGTTCACTCAAACTTATGTCCATCGAGTCTGTGATGTCATCCAGCCATCTCATCCTCTGTCGTCCCCCCTTCCTCCTGCCCCTAATCCCTCCCAGCATCAGAGTCCTTTCCAATGAGTCAGTTCTTTGCATGAGGTGGCCAAAGTACTGGAGTTGCAGCTTCAGCATCATTCCTTCCAAAGAAGACCCAGGGCTGATCTCCTTTAGAATGGACTGGTTGGATCTCCTTGCAGTCCAAGGGACTCTCAAGTCTTCTCCAACACCACAGTTCAAAAGCATCAATTCTTCCGCACTCAGCTTTCTTCACAGTCCAGCTCTCATCCATACATGACCACAGGAAAAACCATAGCCTTGACTAGACGGACCTTTGTTGGCAAAGTAATGTCTCTGCTTTTGAATATGCTATCTAGGTTGGTCATAACTTTCCTTCCAAGGAGTAAGCATCTTTTAATTTCATGACTGCAGTCACAATCTGCAGTGATTTTGGAGCCCCTCAAAATAAAGTCTGACACTGTTTCCACTGTTTCCCCATCTATTTCCCATGAAGTGATGGGATCAGATGCCATGATCTTCGTTTTCTGAATGTTGAGCTTTAAGCCAACTTTTTCACTCCTCTTTCACTTCATCAAGAAGCTTTTTAGTTCCTCTTCACTTTCTGCCATAAGAGTGGTGTCATCTGAGGTTATTGATATTTCTCCCAGCAATCTTGATTCCAGCTTGTGCTTCTTTCAGCCCAGCGTTAATTAATGTTTGTTTGCTATGTATTATACAAAATTGTTTTTCCAATTTGTTACTTTTCTTTTAACTTTAAAGGTTTTTTTTTTTAATTGGGTTTTCACTCATATGGACAAATCTATTAATCTTTTTCTTTATAGACTTCAGCATTGTTTCGTTGGCCTTCAAGTGTAGAAATGAAGCATGGATTGGAAAGTAGAGGGTAATATAATTCTTATATACTTTTTCAAACTTACTAACCACTTGTAGGTGAACATGTGAAGAAAACATCACTAAAGTTCATAGTGCTGTGGGATTTGTGTAGTTGAACCCCTATCACCTTTCATCTCAAAACTGAACAACATCCTGACCTGTTTCCTTTCTGCATTTTCCTCCCACCTCAGCCTATATCACTGATACTGGTTCCATTCGACAGTTTTTACACTCCCAGACTGCCACACTCCAATGTGCTAGGTACTGGGGACAGACACAGACGAGGACTCCCTCTCTCTACGGCGTAACTCCAGCCAGTCCAGTGGGCCTATGCTCTTCTTTCTGAATACATCTTCTTTCTATAAGTCCTAAATCATGTTCATCTTTCAGGTCCAAGTTCAAGTTTTCCCTCTTCATTTCTTGTTCATTTCAGCTCACAAAATTTACTAAGTAATGCAAAGAAATAGAGGAAAAAAAACAGAATGGGAAAGACTAGAGATCTCTTCAAGAAAATTAGAGATACCAAGGGAACATTTCATGCAAAGATGGGCTCGATAAAGGACAGAAATGGTATGGACCTAACAGAAGCAGAAAATATTAAGAAGAGGTGGCAAGAATACANTTTTTTTTTTTTTACACGGTGACATTTCAACATGGGTACATATCAGTATAATAAAGGGTAGGAAGGTCGAATATGATAAGATTGAGAAATAATGGTGTATATATAAGGACCACTAAGCAGAACAAGTCACCCAAGTGGAGTACTCTGCTTTATCCTAAATATTTGTGTGCATTATAGGGTGTGTAGCAGAATATAGGGAGGTAGCTTAGAATGCATTTAACAGCAGGGATGTTGGCCCCAGATTAACAATTTGCATAGCAGAATCTTTAAAGGAATATTGGGAATTGAACTGACATTTTTAAAAAAATTTCAGAATTTAGATAGTTTCATCTAATCTAGAATGCCTTATGTTGTGTGTCTTAAGTGAATGAAAGGAAATGGTCCTTCTGAAAAACATGACCTAGTACTTAGCTTTTAAAACTTAACATGAGTCTCAGGCTTAGTGCAGTATTTGGTAGGATAACAAATTTAGTGGATGTAGCTAGATTACTGTGGTGATCATTTCACAGTTACACAATAACAAATTACATTGTACACCTGGAACTAATACAATGGTATATGTCAATTATACCTCCATTTAAAAAAATTCAGCCCCTCTCAAAAAAGAAATTAAGATCTTAGATTAAAAGTAGGTTAATTTTGTTAATAAAACTTAGTTATAGCCAAAAACTTAATCCTGTCAATTTCACATGTCAACTTAACCTTGATGGGGCAATCCATGGCTAAAAATAATGCCTATATTCTGTCAAAGGAATCAAAATACAATTGGAGAATTTGTATATGTATTTATATTTAAATATTCAGCCATCATCATCAGATAATTTTATTAATATTCAACTGAGTTTTTGAAGGAAATTGTATTAAGTAGCCAGTGTTCTAATTTTGATTTGTGTTTATCATCAAGTGAAACTTGGTGATGAGACTAAAGGAAATACTTTGTTGTATTTGTATAAAAATTTGATCCCCAAAAATGAAGTTTAGTCACCTGTAAGATGCCATGGAGATGGAGATATGTAAAAAGTAGAACTTTATGAGCTACTTTGTTATAGGAGTATGTAAATACAAAAGGTGGGATATTAGATTGCTGGAGAAAACAACATTTTAGCTTAGAATATCAAACTGTTAATAGATATTAAGCATGTAGAAAAGATAGGGTATGCCTGTGTTTGGACTAAGTAGGAAAATTGATAAATGCAAAGGTGGTATTGATGTATTTTAATTAATATGTAGCCTTCAGAATGTATATTCAAATGTGTTTTTAATGCCATGGCAGTTAACATTCTTTTGGTTATAGACTTTTTTGCAGATGTGGCAAAAGCTATGGAATCTTGCAGAGAAATTGTATATACAATTTCTGGTGGTTACTGAAGCTGGTTATGGATGCAGGTTAAGAACTCTGGCCAAAGTTGACTGTACAAGTGTATTAAACTATATGATGTCATACACTGTCGTTTACTAAGATATAAGTGGATATTAAAAGTGTTAGAAACTTTGATATAAATATAGATAAACATAAATAAGTAGAATTGATGCAGCATGATTTAATTGAAGATAAGTATTTTTGACTGTCACAAGTATACCCAGGAAGGTAAAATAACTGTCTCGCTGTGTGCTGCGTTCAGTTGTGTCCAACTCTGCGATCCTTTGGACTGTAGCCCACCAGGCTCCTCTGTCCATGGTATTTTTCAGGCAAGAATATTGGCATGGGTTGCCATTTTCTCCTCTAAGGGATCTTCCCAACCCAGGGATTGAACTTGCATCTCCTGGGTTGCAGGTAGAGTCTTCGTTTTTTTAGTTTCTCAAATAGGTTTAATTTATTAAGAAAAGTGGTTACCATTTGTTGAGTATGTCAGCTAAGATGTCACTAAGATGGATCACTAAGATGATCTGTGTATGTTCTAATCCTCAGAACAATCCTGTGAGGTGTGTATGTTAGGTTCCAACTGGAGAAGAGAACTAAACCTTGAAAGAGAACACAGCTCCCAAGTAGTTGCTTGACTTGTAAACTGCTTTCCTGTACTGCCATGTTGCACAGAAGCATTTTGTGCAAGTTGAGTTGAGACTTTTGGTCACTAGGGTATTTAATGGGGAGGGGAGAAGTTCAAGCTGCAGATTGAGGTAGTAAGTGAACAGGATAGAAAATGCATGTAAAGTTGTGTTACTGTTAGAAAAGGAAATAATGTAGAAGGTCACATTCAGATAGTTTTAGCTGATAGTCTTGTCTAAGAATGTTTTAGAATTGTGTAATACTGATGGTTGTAGCTGAAAGTTATTGAGCATCCACGCTGCACTTGGTATACTTTGTGGTTTTTGTATTTTATTTCTGATCCCTCTTAACATCCCTGTAAGATTTGTCTGATTTTTATGAGTTGAAATAACAAAAGCCGAGAGATTATCACTTGATGTGTCTGAAGACAAGGTAAATGAAAAACCGGAATTCAAACTGGTCTGAAATACGCTTTAGAGGGAAAATCTCAAGCAATGAAAACACACTAGTCAGTTACATAACTTCTTTCTCCAGCCAAAGATTGTATAGTTGTGATCAGTGTGTATGTTAAGAATTTCACTTAATCTTATTTCTTAGTGAACATTTCCATGGGTTCTTAAAATCCATAAATTCTAGTTTATGGATTGTAGTCTGAAAGCTTGCTTAACTAAACATTACCTCCTCTTTGCTATTAGATTTTAGTTTCCAAAATTTGCTGTAATCAGAGTTAATCTGAAAAACTGAAGATTGAAAACCATCGGTGGACATAGTGTCAATATATGTGTATAATAATGTATAGAAGAGTAGGAGTTGGTGTTCATTTGTGAACAGTATTGAATATTTGTATCTTACTATGTTAGTTTAGTATTTGGCTTCCCTGGTGGCTCAGTGGTTAAGAATCTACCTGACAGTCCAGCAGACATGGGTTCACTCCTTGGGTTGGGAAGGAGACAATGGCAACCCATTCCAGTATTCTTGCCTGAAAAATCCCATGGACAGAGGAATCCAAAGTGTTGCAAAGAGTTGGACACAAATGAGCACAGCACAAAGAGTCAGACATGACTTGGTGACTGAAGCAACCGTAATACTAGTATTTAGTGTTACATATGTATAGACGTCTATGTGTGAGTACTGTTTAAAAATACAAAATATTTTTCTTGTGAATTATGAATAGTGATGCTACATAGTAGATAGATACCTGTTCCCTGTGCTGCTCACCCATAAACTCCCAACTATATAGTATGAAATAAGCAGGCCACACTTGCCAAGGTTGAAAAATGAATACATTTTTAGATTCAGTGTTTATTTAATCTTGGATTCCTATGTTTGATGAAGATTCAGACATTTTAGATGAGAAAACTGGGCTGGGCTTGAGGGTTGTGGTAGAGGTATCAGCTGGTTTTACTGTTGGCTGTCATTTTAAAAGTAAGGACTATGCTGGTTCAGTATTCTCACTTACTGATACTTAGATTTAAGATATGGCATTGTATATTGCATTATTACCCTTCATGCTGCTGCTGCTGCTGCTGCTGCTAAGTCGCTTCAGTCGTGTCTGACTCTGTGCGACCCCATAGACGGCAGCCCACTAGGCTCCCCCATCCCTGGGATTCTCCAGGCAAGAACACTGGAGTGGGTTGCCATTTCCTTCTCCAATGCATGAAAGTGAAAAGTGAAAGTGAAGTTGCTCAGTAGTGCCGAACTCTGAGCGACCCCATGGCCTGCAGCCTAACAGGCTCCTCCATCCATGGGATTTTCCAGGCAAGAGTACTGGAGTGGGTTGCCATTGCCTTCTCCTATTACCCTTCATAGTAGACCTAAAATGAGAAGATGAATTTGTTCATTAATTTTCCAGATGGTAGATGTGAAATGGTGCTTCAGAAAGTTGTCTTTATGTAAGTCCATGTGTGAGCGTACGTGTACTTGGACATAGATTTTAAAGTATAAACTGGCTCTTTCAGAATAGACCTGCCATCTGAAAATGGGAAGTTGGCACCTGAGATCTGCTGAAGAGTAGAAGAACTTGGTGCAGGTTTTTTTTTTTAACCCCCACTGAAGTTAATGAATTTTTAATTTTAAAAATATATATTCAAAATTCATGTATTAGATTTTGAAAACTTTATGAAAAGCTAAGAAAACAGTGTATACGTACGCACATTTTCAAGCCCATTACTTGTTATATTCTGCCAAAACTGGAATGGAGTGGGAGATGTAAACTGTTCTGTCTATTCAGTTAACAAAGTTACAAAGTTAACCCGTGGACCAGTATTTGGGTTCACTCCTTGGGTTGGAAAGATCCTTTGGAGGAAGAAATGGCAACCCACTGCAGTACTCTTGCCTGGAGAATCCCATGAACAGAGGAGCCTGGCGGGCTACAGTCCATGGGGTTGCAAAGAGTGAGACATGACTGAGTGACTTAATACAACACATGCTGGTTCTGGAGAAAGATGAGTTCAGTTCAGTCGCTCAGTCGTGTCCGACTCCGCGACCCCATGAATCGCAGCACACCAGGCCTCCCTGTCCATCACCAACTCCTGGAGTTCACCCAAACTCATGTACATTGAGTCGGTCATGCCATCCAGCCATCTCATCCTCTCTCGTTCCCTTCTCCTCCTGCCCCCAAGCCCTCCCAGCATCAGGGTCTTTTTCAGTGAGTCAGCTTTTCACATGAGATGGCAAAAGTATTGGAGTTTCAGCTTTAGCATCAGTCCTTCCAGTGAATACCCAGGACTGGTCTCCTTTAGGATGGACTGGTTGGATCTTCTTGCAGTCCAAGGGACTCTCAAGATCTCCAGCACCACAGTTCAAAAGCATCAATTCTTTGGTGCTCAGCTTTCTTCACAGTCCAACTCTCACATCCATACATGACCACTGGAAAAACCATGGCCTTGACTAGATGGACCTTTGTTGGCAGAGTAGTATCTTTGCTTTTGAATATGCTATCTAGGTTGGTCATAACTTTCCTTCCAAGGAATAAGTGTCTTTTAATCTTATGGCTGCAGTCACCATCTAGTGGCTTGTAAAGCCTTGACTTTTTAGGGCAGTGTTTTGCATGTTCATACCTGAATCATCATCTGGCCTTGTAGAATTGAAATAGGCTCAGATATGGTAAGTTTGGAGATATCAGTAATTTGGAACAGGTTATTAAACTTCTTGGCACCAGTTTCCACCTATGTAAAACAGAGATGATATGACTATTAAATAAGATGGCACACATGAAGGGGCTTAATGTTGGGCTGTATGTATATCGAGGATGTGGTAAATCATTTTCCCTTACCATTACAGATGACTTAGTCCAACTAATTGATGTTACAGAGACCTTAGAAAAGCTTAAGTTACTTGCACATGGCTTCAGTGGCAGTGAGTAGGCTGGGCCAGGGTTTGAACCTTAACTGGTTGACTCCAAATGCTGAGAACATTGCATATACAAGTTTTGTGTCTAATTTTCTTAGGAATATAACTCAGTGGAATTAACTTTATGATGAACTCCTAAACTTCCCAAAGCATCTGACCCATTTTACATTCCAACTGTAGTTGGGAACATAATTTCTCTGTATCCTCAACAATGCTTCCTTTCTTTTTGTTCTCTTTTGATTATGGCCATCCTAGTGGATCTGAAAGTGCTGTCCCATTATAATTCAGGTTTCCCTAATGAGTAATAAATGATGTTGAGCGTGTCTCTATGTACTTTTTGGCCACTTTTTGCTTATTGATCGTGTCTTTGGAGAAATGGCTATTCTTTACCCTTCTTTAAATTATTCATTTTAAGTTACTTAAATATGGTGGGGGCCCAGATTTATTTTCTTAGGTGTGGGTATTCAGTTGTCCCAGCACTGTTTGCTGAAAATTGTTCTTTCTCCATTGAATTGTTGTGGCACTCTTGTTGAAAATTGGTTGACCCAATGTATAGGGGTTACTTCTGAACTTCAGTTCTAATAACGTGGAGCTGTATGTCATAAAAATGGTTTTGACTATAGGTTTTGGTTGTTACTAAGTCACTACTTAGTAATTTTCCTTGACATTAAATTTGGTGCATTCCTGAACAAATCAAGAAATCTTTGTGGTAGCTGTCTGTTAAGTATGAAGTCAGTAAATCGAAGACTGATGTTTAATATGATTTAGCTTTGTAAGATTTTTATTATAAAACTAAGCTGATCATATTGCTTAGTTCAGAGAGTATTGTACCAAAACATTAAATAGCTTAATTCCTCCCTTTGATCTTCATAGTGCCTTTCTTTGCCGGCATGGAATACATGAGTAGGTTAATTTAAAAATTAGAATCTCAGTATATTTTTTGCTGTTCCTTTAATAATGGATTATGCATACTGTACAGAACTTTTGTGTTTTAGAGGATCTTCTGTTCCTCCTTTGTAATGGAGTTTTTGGGTTTCTTAAGGGAAGGATAAGTATTCTGATAACTTAAAATTAAAGTTGATAGGTAAAGTAAGATGCAATAAAATCATGATTTCTGAATCTTATAAATATATGGATTCAGACAGCTAAGAATTTAGAATAATGCTTCGATCCCTGGGTCAGGAAGATCCCCTGGAGAAGGAAATGGCAACCCACTCCAGTACTCTTGCCTGGAGAATCCCATGGATGGAGGAGCCTGGAAGGCTACAGTCCACGGGGTCCCAAAGAGTCGGACACGACTGAGTGACTTCACTAAGGAATAAAAGCACTGTTTAGATCATGAATATTGCTGCAGTTTAAATTGCTGATTTTTGGAAGATTTGTTTCAGTTCAACTTAGTTCACATTCAGTGAATGAATGTAATCTAATACTTTTTTTTTTTTTTCCTTTAATCACACAGGAGAACCAGGATTACTTAGGAGAGAGCTTTCCTCTGGTGCCCAGCTCTGGTCCAGTTTCAGCATTCTCCCTGGACGTTCTCTTCACTGTGGGATGAGGTAGTAGGTTGTATAGTTTTAGGGTCACACCCACCACTGGGAGATAACTATACAATCTACTGTCTTTCCTAAGGTGATAGAAAAATCTGCATCCAAACAGCTTTTTTTTTTTTTTCCTTTAATCACACAGGAGAACCAGGATTACTTAGGAGAGAGCTTTCCTCTGGTGCCCAGCTCTGGTCCAGTTTCAGCATTCTCCCTGGACGTTCTCTTCACTGTGGGATGAGGTAGTAGGTTGTATAGTTTTAGGGTCACACCCACCACTGGGAGATAACTATACAATCTACTGTCTTTCCTAAGGTGATAGAAAAATCTGCATCCAAACAGCTTCACACAGTTGATAACTAATTGTACAGCATTTAAGATTGACTTGTGTAAAAATGCTGTAGTGCAGCATTTCTTACTAGTGTTCAAGTTGCTGCTTATTTTAGAGACTAGAGTGATTGGGGATTGGGATTCTTTTCGATTCTCACTTCTGCATGTTGGAATAAGTATATATTTGAATTTGATTGATGTTGATAATGTACCATAAAGAGATTGTAGTCTTCATTTCAGAAGAAAAGATTGCTCTATCAGAGTGAGGTAGTAGATTGTATAGTTGTGGGGTAGTGATTTTACCCTGTTCAGGAGATAACTATACAATCTATTGCCTTCCCTGAGGAGTAGACTTGCTGCATTTTGTTTTTGTCTAGATGATATTAAAACTCAGAAGAATTAATTTTGACATTGCTTCGTACTTAGCAGTTTACTTAAGTCCTTGTTAATAACATTCTCTTTTCAAGTATGGTGTACCTACAGTAGACACAGTGATCTAGCATTTACATTTTTCACATATGGTATATTTCAGAAATTTGAAATTGAGCAAAAATCTCAGAGTGGAGAAAGTATATGACTTTCAAATCATAATCATAAATCTTAATAGGGTACCATGCATTTTTGTAATTGTGAATAGGTTAACTGCCGCTGGTACAGATGTCCAAGGTGAGATCCTAGGGGGGAAAGGTAAATACAAACTGGAAGAGTACTGTCTGAGCTAAATTGAAATCAGTTTGGTTATGATTCAATCCCCAATTTGGTGTTTATGTGACCTTAGGCATTGTTATAACTACTGTTGCAGTGATATGTTGATTTGGACATCTTCACTCTCTAGCCTAGAAAAGGAGAAATGGTTTCTTGGGTTCAGCTCTCGTTCCCTGTTTAAGTCCTTAAGATGTCAGCTTTGCCCTGGTCCCCAAAATCTGAAATGGGCCTTCATTCACAAAGGGAGGTCCTCTGAAGCTTGTCAGTTTAGAAAGTCTATAGTTGTTTTAAAGAAAATGTGAGGATAATGCTTGAAAGGGATGTTTGAATTTTAACACCCTTGATTAGCTTTTTTCTAATCATGGAACTTCAGGACTTAGTCCATGTTTCAGCTTTTTTCCAATGACCAAGTCATATGCTACCTTGAAAGTGAGTGAAGTTGCTCAGTCGTCTCTAACTCTTTATGATCCCATGGACTGTAGCCTACCAGGATCCTCTGTCCGTGGAATTTTCCAGGCAAGAGTACTGGAGTGGGTTGCCATTTCCTTCTCCAAGGAAATGCTACCTTGGGTCCTTATAATCAGCTAACGCTCCCTGTTTTAAGTGCTTACCATTTGTTTTATTTTGGGAGAAGAGAAAGAGGCAAAGTGTAGGTGAGAGAGAGGTCACCTCTTCCCAAATATTTCTATCTATCATGAATCTTAGTATCTTAGGCAATCATTGTACAGGGCTCTAAGCTGCAGGAACTTTGCATGAGAGAAAACATCAAATTCCCTCCTGGATGGGTCCAAACCAGGTGATTTACCCTGGGTCAGATTTGGTTTTTTAGTTCATCCCTGGCATACATATAGATGGAAACCTGCATGGTTCTGGAATTGGTCTTCAAACTAGACATAGATATGTTACACTTTTTTCTGGTAGGGGGCCTTTTATTGTCATTGCCTTTTGGTGTGCCAAAGAAAAGTGGGAATGTTCAAGAAATTTTTTGCAAGTTGTTTTTGTGGGTTTCCAGTACATGTACCTCCAGAATGGATATCATCGCAAGTTTGTGATTAGAAATTTGAGTAATACCTAAGGTCTGGTGAAAAATGAATTTATATCTTTTATTATTACTCAGGGACACATTTCATATCCTTTTTGGTCAAGCCTAGCAATTGAATCAAATGGTTGAGTACTGTGTTTTTTAAAACATTTAAAAGTACCTTATGGTACAGTGAGACAATCTCGGGAAGCTTGGTTTTGATGGTGACAAAAGCCATGATCAGAATTTGCTTCTGGTTACTCTACGTCAAGGGTCAAAACCCCAAATAACCTGGGCCTAGAAGTGACTAGTTGTAACTAGGAAACAGCATCTAAAGGGGACACACTGTGAGTTAGTTTGCTTCACTTGGCAATGGTGAGGAGGATTTATAGATACTGTCATCTAATTTTCTAGTTTATCAAAAGAGGTGGAGAGTTTATGAAATTATATTTAAATTTTAGTACTCTGTTAAATGTTTTGAAAAGTCTGTGGCACCAACTTTTTGTTTTTTTGACTATATTGCCTGAGGGATTTTAGTTTCCCCACCAGTGATTTAACCTGGGCCCTCGACAGTGAAAGCATGGAGTCCTAACTAGTGGACTGCCAGGGAATTCTGGCCAGTAACTTTGTAAAAGCTATCAGTGAGTGAATTCTAACTGGTTTTAATTTGAAATAAACCCCCCAAAATATGGCCTAATTTAACAGGTTAATTTGAAGTCCATCTACTAAGTAGAAGACCAGCAAGAAAAAAATGGGTTCCTAGGAAGAGGTAGTAGGTTGCATAGTTTTAGGGCAGGGATTTTGCCCACAAGGAGGTAACTATACGACCTGCTGCCTTTCTTAGGGCCTTATTATACCACGGTAACCGGTTTCCTTGGTACCTTGCTTTGGTGTAAACACTTCTTTCTGGAGAGTTTCTCACGAGTGAAAACATTGCTGGCATACCAAAGAAGCAGTGCTTGCTTTAGTGATTTATAAACAGCAGCATTATATGAACATCAACTACTGAGAATTTAAGACTTGTGAAGTACAGTTGCTCATGTAATCTCACTTTGGGGTTGCTGAGAAGTTTGGGAAAGCATAGTTTTGTTTTTGGTCATGTTCTCTTTTCTGCTCAAGACACTGCCAGTTGTAGCCCCCTCTGTAACTCTTATACTCTGCTTTTTCCTGCACTGTATTTATGCATTGCTAGTTTTTTTTGTTTGTTTGTTTTCTGGACTTCAGATTTGGAGCACTTCTTAGGGGTGGTATTGCATAGTGTGGGAATCCATCATTGCATTGAGCACCCATTCTGGTTATAATTCTGCAATTGAATCTAATATGTGCAAGGACTGGAAGGGCAACAAAAATGAAAGGTTGTAAGATATATATATATTAAATATCTTTCTAATAAAAATAATACTTCTAAAACTTGTGCTTTTAAATCATTCTTAACCATCCTTTCAGAAATAGATGCAATTTTTTATTTGTATCTAGATTTAAGGTCTGTTAAAGTACTTAATTTTTTTCTTTGCAGTAATTTGCTGATTCTCCTATTCACAGATGTGTATTTGTGAAGCTAACTCCAGCCGTGCCCTACTCTTTCATTTTTGGAAATGCTTTTGTCTTTGTAGTAATACATCTGCTTAGGACATTCTACTTTTTTGAAATAATTCTCATTCTAGTGAGTCTTCTAAAGTAGACACTACCTTGTTCATTATCCCTCCTCATTTCTCCAGCATAGTTCAAACACTTAACCATACTGGGGAACAGCTTAAAATTTTTTCAAGTAATTTGAACAGTAATATGTTTAAAAGACTTATCGGGTCAGTGAAGTTTCCCATCCTGTTTCCAATTCTTCAGAGAATGATACAGTGGAAGCAAATTCAGGAGGTGTAAGCATGTTCCACACCTCTGAGCAATTGGGGCTTTAATTTCCTCTGTAAATTGATTTTAATATTTTACAATTTCCCTAATTTTGCTTATAAAGGTATTCTAAATGAACTTTAACCCTCTTATTGTTAAAATGTTTGGGCCACACCAACCAACCTTCATTTTTTCCCTCATCACATCGAACCTGATTTTCCAGGTTGTTCTTTCTTGTGCTTCCTATTTTGCCTCCTGTGGTTGGGATCTTGGTGGGAGGTGAGCTGGAAGGGGGGCTCCTGGGGATTGGACGTATTGCCTTCAGAAAAGTTTGATGGTTGAAAAGGCACATGGAAAGTGTTTAACATGGAGAAATTCAAAACCACAATTGGATATCCTCTCACATAAGTCAAAATGGCTATAAGCAAAACTATAAATAATAGATGGTAGAGAAGTTATAAAGAAAAGGGAAACCTACATTGGTGGTGGTGATATTAATTGCTTCATCCTCTTTGGAGAACAGTATGGAGGTTCTTAAACTAAAAACAGCTACCTTATGGATCCTGCAGTCCCACTCCTGGACATAAATCTGGGGGAGGAAAAACTAACTGAAAAAGGTACAAGCCCCCTAGTATTCAAAGCAGCACTGTTTACAATAGCAAGGACGTGGTAACAACCCATCAATTGATTTAAGATGCGTGTGTCTGCAAACACAATGGAATATTACTCAGCATTAAAAAATGAGATTGCCATGTGCAGCAACATGAATAGATACAGAGAACTAAGGTGAAGTCAGATAGGATACCACTGATACCTGTGAAAACTAAAAGATAATACAAATGAATGAACATATAACTCAGAATTTTTAATTACAGGTTATTCCAGAGAGGAAATTGGGGGCTGATGGCAAAGAGATACGTATACAAACTATACATAAAATACATATACAATAAGGATTTACTGTATAATGCAGGGAACTATATTCACTATCTTATAACCTACGAAAAACATAAATCACTGGTGTATGCCTGAAGCTATTGGCCCACCTGAGGGAAGCAGGTGTATTAACTTCTTGGGATTCATAACTTAAAATTTTGCTCTTATTAATTTTTTGGGATTCATAACTTAAAATTTTTATTTTGGTGTAAGGATATTTTTTCTGTAAGAAAATCTATGGGTAATTGAACTGCTGTTAACATCAGTAGCTTAGATAAATTTGCATTTCAAGTAAATATGGTTACCCAGTGCTAGTAAGGAAGCTTCATGATTGCTGCCTAGATTCTTTCTAGTTTTTCTAGAGAAAGATGTGTTTGAACTCTGGCACATGGTTTCCATTCTTAAGGTCTCCTCTTTGTCACAATGACTGTTATTAATGCCATCACCCTTCTTTCAGGCAGGAAGACATAAGGGGAAGGGCAAGACATTTCAACCGCCAAACTAGTTTGAAGAGTGTTCCAGTGACACCAAGTAGTGACTCTTTTGTGAGTCATCAGTTGGTGCTGCAATACACTACTCTGGTTGCAAGTAAGGCAGGAAAGTGACTTAATGGACCAGTTTTCAGACTGAGCAGGTAACAGCAGAGGGAATTAGGAAAAACACTTGAAATAAAGACTAACGGGTTCTGTTCCACTGCTGACTTAGAGGCTTGAAGAGAAGTTTCAGTAGAAATGGAAAGGTTCGGTCAGAAGGGACTTTAAGGTGAAAGCTGGTTAGGGACCAGCAAGGACCCTACAATATATATATTCCTACCACTGGGCCTGGTACAAAATTAGACCTAATAGTTTTTTTTTCTTTAAACTTACCTAAAGTAGCTTCACGTTCACAGCAAAATTGAGCAGGAAGTACTTAGTTCACATAATGCCGTATGTCCCCTTCATCCTGACCACAGCAGTACATTTAATAATGCGTGTTTTTGTGTTACCTTTGAAGTTCTTCCACCATTATAATTAGGTCAAAAGGCTTAGCTTAGTGCACCATGGTAAGTATGTAACTCAGCAATGACCACAGCACAAATTATTGGCTTTGAGTGCCAAAATGGCCTCTGGAAAATTTAATGCCAGAAGCAGGTACTTTAAATGACTTCTTGTAATTTTGGATAAACTTGTCTAAAGCTAAACCTGGAGGACTGATAATGAGTTGCATAATGGCAACAGAGCAGAAGAAAATGGGTAATAAACTTTCCACCCCAAGAGGTTTACCAGCAGGTAAGGAGGGAATGGCGATAGAATGAGATGGATGGATAGCATCACCGACTCAATGAATATGAGTTTGGGCAAACTCCAGGATATTGTGAATGACAGGAAAGCTTGCTGTGCTGCAGACCACGGGTTCACAGAGTGGGACATGGCAACTAAATAAGGGAATGGGACTGTAGTTAGACTTTGGTGAGTGCTGGAGAAATGGTCCCTGTGCTTAGTGCTGTGGGATGGGTATGGTGGGATTCATAAATGGATTCAGGTGGAGAGCCAGGATCAGGCAGTTGCAAATTTCCCTTTCCCTACAGTGTAGCTAGGAGACCTGTAGGGAAGACTACAGCCTGATAACCTCATCAGTAAGGGTTGCAGGGTTGCTGTCGCTATCAGTGGAGGTGCTGTGAAACACCCAAATGACTTCCAGGAGAACCTCAAAAGTTCCTGAAGTATGGATTCTTTCTCAGGAAAAGTGCCTTACCTCTTGGTGTAAGTAGACCAAGAGCTGACCATTCATATGTAAGGAGTGGAGAAGAAGGTTTCATAAGGAATTTTTCTGAAGGAGAAACTGCCTTGTATTGGACCGTACTGCTTAACTTTGAATGTGATAGTGTGATGACCAGAGCTACTCTAGACAGCTTGAGACCATGGGGAAGGAGGGAGGTCATTGCCAACCCAGAATTCTGACATCCTTGAGCCTGTTGAGACAGTGTCCTCATTTGCCCACCTCCATACCTCTAGTTCTTTGAGAAGAATGAACTATCCCACAGTGAGTAAGTGAATATGCCCTTACAGAGAAGTCAAAGGAAAGCCCTTAAGTATGTGTTAGAAGGAAGTGAAGGTGTTCACTCCTCTTTAAACCAGACCATCAACCAGGATTGTGGCTAGGTAAGGATGATAGAGACTGGATTTCTGGTATCTGGAGACCATGGAAGGACCCTGAACAGGAACATGACATGCTATGGGTAAAAGTCTATAATGTCAAAGACCATGTTTCAGAAACCTAGATTCTGGAAGTGGCAGTGTGCAAGGACCAAGTTAAGACAACATGTGGACCAGAAACCTGGTGCTGAGATGTCAGCACCTTGGAAGCAGATCACCCTCAATGAAAATGGGTCAGAGAACAATCCTGAGCTTGGTAGACTATTAAAACTGCTTTAAATAAAAATAATTAGAGTTTTCTGTTAGAAATGAGAGCATTTTGACATTCAGAAATTGAAAAAAAATATTGTTACATTTTATCCTTTTGAATGGTAACAGCAGTTCTCTTCCAACATAGTATTGGAAGCCTTAGCCACAGCAATTAGACAAGAAGAAAATTTCTTATATGTGTTTTTTTAATATATATATATAATATCCAAAGCTATCCTGAATAACTCGTCAGTAGTTCAAGTAGAAGCACGCAAACTCACACCTAAATTAAATGCACATGTACCTTTGGGGGGCTTCCCAGGTAGCTCAGTGGTAGAGAATCTTGACTGTCAATGCTAGAGATGCAGAAGGTGAGTTTGATCCCTAGGTTGAGAAGATCCCTGGGAGGAGGTCATAGCAACCCAGTCCTGTATTCTTGCCTGAAAAATCCCATGGATAGAGGAGACTGGTGGCCTGCAGTCCATGCAGTCACAGCTGAGGGGACCCACACACAGCTTTAGAGCACATCACATGCAGTCAGCGTGGTCTTCCAGAAGAGAGACTCTTGGTTCAGAAAAGTAGTCACTAAAGTTTAGTCTTAGCATGGCCTGTCATCTCTCTAACCTATTTGATAGAAATCATAATAATCTACCTCATAGACATCATTTGATAAATGAAATAGTTCAGAGCATATTTTCTAAGATAGGGGAACATAATAAGTGGTAACTAAAATTTCAACCTAACACATTAAAAGTTATAAAACCTGATCTCTAAGGAGAAATTTCATTTTGTGAGAGATCACAAAGAATTAACAAAGCGCTTAATGTTGTTGAAAACGTGAATATAAAATAAGGTCAACAGAAGACAATGTATTATATAAGGCCTACTGCTTATTTACAGAAATAGAAGAGCATAGAGTAGCAATGGAACTTAGAGTTTTACCTTCAATTAGCTTATTTTTAAGTTAATTCACTGTGTAACATACATGAACATTCCTTTTTACTGCTGCATATTATTCTATTGTATGGATATATCACATTTAGATTATTGTTCAGTTGATTTTTGGATATTTTTTCTAGATTTGGGTTTTTTTGATTGATGCTACTATAAACACTATGTACCAGTCTTTCTGTGGACATCTGTTTTCATGACTCTAGGAGAAATATTAACACCAAGGAGTAGAATTGCAAGTCAAGAAACACCTGGAGTAACAGGCAAATTTGGCCTTAGAATACAGAATGAAGCAGGGTAAAGGCTAATAGAGTTTTGTCAAGAAAACACACTGGTCATAGCAAACACCCTCTTCCAACAACACAAGACAAGACTCTACACATGGACATCACCAGATGGTCAACACTGAAATCAGATTGATTATGTTTTGCAGCCAAAGATGGAGAAGCTCTATACAGTCAGCAAAAACAAGACCAGGAGCTGACTGTGGCTCAGATCATGAATTCCTTATTGCCAAATTCAGGCTTAAATTGAAGAAAGTAGGGAAAACCACTAGATCATTCAGGTATAACCTAAATCAAATCCCTAATGATTATACAGTGGAAGTGAGAAATAGATTTAAGGGACTAGATATGATAGACAGACTGCCTGATGAACTATGGACGGAGGTTCATGACACTGTACAGGAGACAGGGATCAAGACCATCCCCATGGAAAAAAAATGCAAAAAACCAAAATGGCTGTCTGAGGAGGCATTACAAATAGCTGTGAAAAGAGAAACGAAAAGCAAAGGAGAAAAGGAAAGATATTCCCATTTGAATGCAGAGTTCCAAAGAATAGCAAGGAGAGAGAAAGCCTTTCTCAGTGATCAGTGCAAAGAAATAGAGGAAAGCGACAGAATGGGAAAGACTAGAGATCTCTTCAAGAAAGTTAGAGATACCAAGGGAACATTTCATGCAAAGATGGGCTCGATAAAGGACAGAAATGGTATGGACCTAACAGAAGCAGAAGATA
>SJYX01006030.1:187157-221616 GCA_006410675.1 Oreotragus oreotragus
CAGAAGATATTAAGAAGGGGTGGCAAAAATACACAGAAGAACTGTGCAAAAAAATCTTCATGACCAGGATAATCACGATGCTGTGATCACTCACCTAGAGTCAGACATCCTGGAATGTGAAGTCAAGTGGGCCTTAGAAATCATCACTATGAACAAAACTAGTGGAGGTGATGGAATTCCAGTTGAGCTATTTCACATCCTGAAAGATGATGCTGTGAAAGTGCTGCACTCAATATGCCAGCAAATTTGGAAAAAATAGGCCACAGGACTGGAAAAGGTCAGTTTTCATTTCAATCTCAAAGAAAGGCAATGCCAAAGAATTTATCATCAGTTTATCCTTGTGTTATTCATACTTTTTGGTGTCACATCTAGTAAACCATCTCAAAATCCAAAATCATGAGGTTTTATCCTCATGTTTTCTTCTAAGAATGTTATGTTTCGGCTCTTATATTCAAGTCATTGACCCATTTTAGTTTATTTTTATATATGATGTGACATAGGGTTCCAACTTCAATCTTTTGCTTGTAGAAATCCACTTGTCTCAGCACCATTTGGTGAAGATACTATTATTTTCTCAAGGACAGAATTGGCATTCTTATAAAAATCAATTGGCCATAGGTGTATGGGTTACCTTCTGGACTCTTAAATTCTGTTCCATTTGTATGTATATCTATCCATATGCCAGTACACTATTGTGATTGCTGTCAAGTTCTGAGATTGAAAACTATAAATCCTTAAAATTGTTCCTCTTTTTCAAGGTTTTTTGGATATTCATGGTTTTTATTATTATATGTGAAACTGAGGTTCAGATTTTCCATTTTTCCAAAAATATAGTGGAATTTTCAAAGAGATTGTGTTGAATCTGTAGATCTTCGGGGTAGTATTAAAAATATAAAGTGTTCCTATCCATGAGCTTGGGACATTTTCCCACTTAGTTCTTTCTTTTTTTTCTCCCTTTCCCTCAGAGTCCAAAAGTCCGCTCTACACATCTGTATCTCTTTTACTGTCTTGCATACAGGGTCCTCAACTCCCACCCCACATCATCCCTCCGGATCACCCCCATGCACCAGCCCCAAGCATCCTGCATTGAACACAGACTGGCGATTTATTTCTTACATGATAGTATACATATTTAAATGCTATTCTCCCAAATCATCCCACCCTCTACCTCTCCCTCTCCCTCAGAGTCCAAAAGTCCACTCTACACATCTGTATCTCTTTTACTGTCTTGCATACAGGGTCCTCATTACCATCTTTCTAAATTCCATATATATGTGTCAGTATACTGTATTGGTGTTTTTCTTTCTGGCTTACTTCACTCTGTATAATCAGTTCCAGTTGTATCCATCTCATTAGAATTGATTCAAATGTATTCTTTTTAATGGCTGAGTAAAACTCCACTGTGTATATGTACCACAGCTTTCTTATCCATTCATCTACTGACGGACATCTAGGTTGTTTCCATGTCTTGGCTATTATAAACAGTGCTGTGATGATATTGAGCTTTAAGCCAACTTTTTCACTGTCCACTTTCACTTTCATCAAGAGGCTTTTTAGCTCTTCTTCACTTTCTTCCATAAGGGTGGTGTCATCTGCATATCTGAGGTTATTGATATTTCTCCTGGCAATTAGTGACTGAGAAACAACAGTAACAACAAGAATGCAGAGGTGACTTAGATCCTATGCCCCTGAGTATCTCACATTATAGGAGAGAGACAAATAAATGTAATTCAATACATTCAATAAAGTGTTAGAAATATTGAAATGAGGCTAGGATAAAATGTGGACTGAAAGGAAGAAGTGATGAGTGCTATCTGGTGGATTGGAAAGAGAAAAATCAGGTGTTGCTTCCAAAAAAATGAATGTGCTTACCAAACGGACCTTGGGGAAGATAAAAGGAGAGAATTCCAGGCAGAAAAGACTTTATGAGTATTAAGAGAGATAAGGAAGTACTATTATTAGATTTTGGTGATTGGGTTATATGAGAAATTATCTGAAATTTAAAGGCCTTTATCTTAGGTGCTAGCCTTGATGGTCAACATCATTAATGAATCACATAACACAGATCAAGTTTAGTGTGAGTAGCATTAGATACCTTTACTTCTAGATATGTTGGGGTGACTTTAGCATCTTAAGGTAAATATTCTAGTTGTAAACATTGTCTACAACTCAGAAGAAAGATTTCTTCTGATAATAAAGCCTTGAGAACTGTCAGCATAGATAATATTTTACACCATGGCAGTAGAAGATACTGAGTAGAAAAAGCTTTGTAGAATGAGAATAGAAGAAAGCCTCGTCAGAGTCCTGGAGAACACCAATATTTAAGAAACAGATGGAAAAGAGAAGTTAGCTAGAAACTTAAAAGAAATAAACATAACTAGAACTAGGTAGAAAGATGTCTCATAAACCATGGGAGAAAAGTCCATAAGTGAAAGAAGGAAGATTACCACTGACCTCACAAAAGTATGGAATATAAGGAACAATTATATGACAAGAAATTAGATAGCCTAGATAAAATGGCCAAAGTTGTAGGAAGACATAAACTACAAAAATTACTCAAAAGATAGAAAATTTGAGTAAATTTATAACAAGTAAACAGATTGAGTTAATAATTACAAAATTTCCCACAAAGAAAAGCCCAAGAAGAGATCACTTTACTGGTGATTTCTACCAAATGCTTTAAGAATAATTATTGTCAGTTCTTCACAAAATCTTCCAAATA
The DNA here is from genome assembly GCA_006410675.1 of Oreotragus oreotragus. Lineage (NCBI taxonomy): Eukaryota > Metazoa > Chordata > Mammalia > Artiodactyla > Bovidae > Oreotragus > Oreotragus oreotragus. Next base: position 189,880 of record SJYX01006030.1, read on the forward strand.
GAGAAGAGTGGGTAACACTTTCTTATTCCATGAAGTTAATACTACTTTGAGACTAAAAACAAAGACATCATATAAAAACTATAGACTAATATCCTTTATAAATTTAAAAAATTCTCAACAAAGTACAGGCAAATTGAATTCAATAGCGTATAGAAAGGAGTATATGCTGTGACCAAGTGGGCTTCATCCCTGGAATGCAAGGTTGGTTCAACATATGAAAATAAATTAATGTAATTCTTCATATTAGCATAAAAGTCAAACAATATACAATCAACTTAATAGGTATAGGAAAAGCATTTGAAAAATCCGATAATCTTTCCGGACAAAATTACACGAGAAACCGGAAACAGAGTAGTGAACTTCCTTAACCCAATAAAGGGCACTAGAGAAAAGCCCGCCGCTAGCACAGTACATGATAGTGGGAACTGAAAAGTCACCATGCAGAACACAAACAAAGCAAGGACTTTGCTCTTCCCTCTTCTTTTCAACAGGTACTGGAGGTTCTAGCTCAGGCAATAAAAAAACACATAAATAAAAGGCAATAAGAATTAAAAAAAAAAAAAGGCAATAAGATTGGAAAGGAAATAGTAAGACCATCTTTCAGTTCAGTTCAGTTCAGTCACTCAGTTGTGTCTGACTCTTTGCGACCCCATGAATCACAGCACACCAGGCCTCCCTGTCCATCACCAACACCCAGAGTTCACACAAACTCACGTCGATCGAGTCCGTGACGCCATCCAGCCATCTCATCCTCGGTCATCCCCTTCTCCTCCTGCCTCTAATCCCTCCCAGCATCAGAGTCTTTTCCAGTGAGTCAACTCTTCGCATGAAGTGGCCAAAGTACTGGAGTTTCAGCTTTAGCATCATTCCTTCCAATGAACACCCAGGACTGATCTCCTTTAGCATGGACTGGTTGGATCTCCTTGCAGTCCAAGGGACTCTCAAGAGTCTTCTCCAANGTCTTTTCCAGTGAGTCAACTCTTCGCATGAAGTGGCCAAAGTACTGGAGTTTCAGCTTTAGCATCATTCCTTCCAATGAACACCCAGGACTGATCTCCTTTAGCATGGACTGGTTGGATCTCCTTGCAGTCCAAGGGACTCTCAAGAGTCTTCTCCAACACTACAGTTCAAAAGCATCAATTCATCGGCGCTCAGCTTTCTTCACAGTCCAACTCTCACATCCATACATGACTAATGGAAAAACCATAGCCTTGACTAGATGGACCTTACACGGCAAAGTAATGTCTCTGCTTTTGAATATGCTATCTAGGTTGGTCATAACTTTCCTTCCAAGGAGTAAGCGTCTTTTAATTTCATGGCTGCAGACCATCTTTATTTGAGGATAAAATTATTGTATACATGTTATATATACATAAAATAGTTTGTATATCTACACACTAGCAATAAACAGTCTGAAATAAAATTAAGAAAGTAACTCCACTTACAATAACACCAAAACAAAACAATACTTAGAAAGTAATTTAAATAAGATGTGCAAGACATGTACACTGAAAGCTACAAAATGTCCTGGATGTTCTGAGTGCCAAGAGCCAAGTTCCTTCAGTCATGTCTGACTTTTTGAGACCCTAGGGGCTGTAGCCTGCCAGGTTCTTCTGTCCATGGGATTCTTGAGGCAAGAATGCTGGACTGAGTTGCCCTCCCCTCCTCCAGGGGATCTTTCCCGCCAAGAGACAGAACCTGCATCTCTATGTCTCCCACATTGGCAGATGGGTTCTTTACCACCTGAGAAGTTTCTAGTCAACTATATTTGAAAGAAATTTTAAAAGTAAGGTAAAATTTTCTTACATTTACCCACTTATTTACTATTTTCTTTGCTCTTCTGTTTTCTATAGATTATAACTTTCTAATGGGTGGGAAAGTGATAAAAAGTCTGCTTGCCAAGCAGGAGACACAAGTTTTATTCCTGGGTCAAGATTTCCTGGAGAAGGAAATGGCAACCCATTTCAGTATTCTTGCCTAGGAAATCCTACGGACAGAGGGAACTGGCAGGCTTCAGTCCCTGGGTCACAAAAAAGTCAGACACAATTCAGCAAATAATAACAAATCTCCAACTAATACCATTTTCCTTCTAAGTATTTTAATATTTTTATAGTGTAAGTTTACTGAAGCTGATTTTACCAACTTTTATGAATCTGCAAAGCTTTTCATTTTACTTGTAATTTCTAAAATACATAATTGCTGGCTGTGGATTCTAGGTTAACCTTATCATTTAAAAATTTTTATTATTTTCTGTCTTGCATAGTTTCAGGCAAGAAATGTGCCCTAATTTTTAACCTTATTTTTTTGTGTATAACATAGCTTTTATTCTGACTGGTAGCATTTAATTTTTTTTTTTCCTTTCTTAGTAGCTTTCAAAACTCTGTGTTTATCCTACTTGAGTCTGTTTAGAGTATTGAATCTGTAAATGCTTAGTTTACAGTAAATTTGAGAAATTTTAAGTTATTGTTTCTTCAAATGTTTTTTCTCTCTTTCTTTTGGATTTCCAGTTACATATGGCTCAGAGGTTAAAGCGTCTGCCTCCAATGTGGGAGACCTGGGTTCGATCCCTGGGTCAGGAAGATCCCCTGGAGAAAGAAATGGCAATCCACTCCAGTATTCTTGCCTAGAGAATCCCATGGACGGAGAAACCTAGTAGGTTACAGTCCACGGGGTCACAAAGAGTCAGACATGACTGAGTGACTTCACCTTCACCTTCATATTGCCTCTTACAGGTTACAGATGCTCTGCTAAAACTTTTAATTCTTTTTCCTCTTCGCCCTATTGTGGATAGTTACTAGAGTTATATTTTCAAGTTCACTGATCATTTCTTTCAGAGTTTCTAGCTTGCTTTTAGTCCTTTAAAGTGAAATTTTAATTTGAGATATTATATTTTTCATCTCTAGCTAGAAGTTTCATTTGGAACTTTAAAATTTTTTTCATTTTTCTATCATTATGCTTATGCTTTCTTTTAAAATCTTGAACATTTAAAAATAGTTATATTAGATGCTTTAAAGTTCTTTTCACTTAATTCCATCATCTCTGTCATTTCTGGATATATGTATATTGATTAGTAATATGTTACATTGTTTCTATTTTTCCTGTTAATATGTCACATTCTCCTGCTTCTTTCTACATATAGTAAATTTTTTTTCAAGTGTGATTTTTATGTTTTCAAATACTGGATTTTATTTCTTTAAAATATTTACTTTTGTTTCAGCAAATAGTAAATTTTTGTGATCAATTTATCTTTTTGAGGCTTGTTTTCAAGTTTTTAAGAGAACATCTAGAGTAGCTTTGATCTAATGATAGTTTAGCACCACTAATAGAGCATAGCTCCTCTTGTATCTCTACCTATGGCTCGGGTATTCAACAAGGATTCTGCCTTTTGGGAGTTAGACTTGAATGTCTCCCAGATCTGTGTAAATTCTAGGACCTATGTATATTAGATCTTTTCAATATATTTTTTTTACCTAGTCTCATAGGGTTTGCATTATGCAGATACATAATATTTGGACACCATCTAAAAAGGACTCATGCAGAGTTTTGGAGCTTTCTTTTTATCTATCTCCTTTCTTTTGGACAGTCTCTCCTAAAAATGCCAGATGCTTCAGCTTCTCTGAACTCTTTTCTTTATTACCCTAACTCAGCAAGTCTATTATGCTTTGCTTAGAATTCCCTAGCTGCACTCAGGTCCAGAAAACGCCCCTAAGCAAAAAGTCAGGGCAAATTCAGAGCTCTCCCTTCATTCACTTTTCTTCTTTCAGGAACCAGAGGCTTTTATTGTCTGTTGTCCAATGTATCAAAATCGTTCCCGTATTTCTAACTGTTTACTATAGGGAAATAAGCACAATCCCAATTATTCTATCATCATAGCTGAAAATCACTAATTAAACCTTAAAACTGTCTTTTGATTCTATCTCACAAGTTATATTGTTGGAAGACAATTTTCCATAAGTCCCTGATATTTCTTGTATGTCCCCATGAGCAAGCATTGATTGCTCTTTGTTCTCAGCTGTTGTGTAGCAAACAGTCTTGAAATATATACTTAATGTCCCTCAGACAAAGGACAAGTTTCCTTACAGCTTTGGAAGATACCTTCCCCTGGAGGTATCAGGGGCTCACCTGATAGCTCAGTTGGTAAAGAATCTTCCTGCAGTGCAGGAGACCCTGGTTCCATCCCTGGGTCAATTCTTGGGTTGAGAAGATCCACTGGAAAAGGGATAGGCTACCCACTCCAGTATTCTTGGGCTTCCCTTACGACTCAGCTGATAAAGAATCTGCCTGCAATGTGGGAGACCTGAGTTTGATCCCTGGATTGGGAAGATCCCCTNCCAACAAAGGTCCATCTAGTCAAGGCTATGGTATTTCTTGTGGTCATGTATGAGTGTGAGAGTTGGACTATGAAGAAAGCTGAGCACCGAAGAATTGATGATTTTGAACTGTGGTGCTGGAGAAGACTCTTGAGAGTCCCTTGGACTGCAAGGAGATCCAACCAGTCCATCCTAAAGGAGACCAGTCCTGGGTGTTCATTGGAAGGACTGATGCTGAGGCTGAAACTCCAGTACTTTGGCCACTTCATGTGGAGAGCTGACTCACTGCAAAACACCCTGATGCTGGGAGGGATTAGGGGCAGGAAGAGAACGGGACGACAGAGGATGAGATGGGTGGATGGCATCACTGACTCGATGCACGTGAGTTTGGGTGAACTCCAGGCGTTGGTGATGGACAGGGTGGCCTGGCGTGCTGCGATTCATGGGGTCAAAAAGAGTCGGACATGACTGAGTGACTGAACTGACTGATGATAAGGTTATGTTTAAGCTTCTAAGAAACTGCCAGTTTTCTAAAATGTTTGTACCATTTTACATTCTCAGCATCAATATATGAAGGTTCTAGTTTCTTTTCATCCTCAAGTCAGTCAGGTCATTTGCTCAGTTGTGTCTGACTCTGTAACCCCATATACTGCAGGACGCCAGGCTTTCCTGTCTATCACCAACTCTTGGAGCTTGCTCAGACTCATGCCTATTGAGTTTATGATGCCATCCAACCATCTCATCCTCTGTCATCCCTTTTTCCTCCTGTCTTCAATCTTTCCTAGCATCAGGGTCTTTTCCAATGAGTCAATTCTTTGCATCAGGTGGCCAAAGTATTGGAGTTTCAGCCACAGCATCAGTCCTCTCAATGAACACCCAGGACTGATTTCCTTTAGGGTGGACTGGTTGGATCTCCTTGCAGTCCAAGGGACTCTCAAGAGTCTTCTCCAGCACCACAGTTCAAAAGCATCAATTCTTCAGCACTGAGCTTTCTTTATAGTCCAACTCTCACATTCATACATGACTACTGGAAAAACCATAGCTTTGACTGTACAGATCTTTGTCAGCAAAGTAATGTCTTGGCTTTTTTACATCCTCATCAACATAGTAATTTCTTTCTTACGGTAAAGAATCTGCCTGCTAATGCAGGAGACAGGAGGCACAGGTTCAATCCCTGGGTTGGGAAGATCCTCTGGAAAAAGAAATGACAACACACCCCAGCATTCTTGCCTGGGAAATACCATGAATACAGGCGCTTCTTTGGCTACAGTCCAAGGTCTCAAAAGAGTTGGACACAACTTAGCAACTAAACAATAACAAAAATATCGTCTCTAATAGGTATTTAGTGGTGTCTCATTGTACTTTTAATCTTCATTTCCATAATGATTTAATAATGTTAAGCATCTTTTCATGGGCTTACTAGCTATTCTTGTATCTTCTTTGGTAAAATTCACATTTTCTTACTAATATTTTACCAACTTGTTTATCTTCATATAACTGAGTTGTAAGGATTCATTTTATATTCAGAGTACAAGTCCTTTATCAGATATAATTTCAAATATCTTTTCTCAGTCTGGGGCTCTTTGTCTTCCTAATCGTAGTTTTTTGAAGTACATGTTTTAAATTTTGATCAAGTCCAATTAATTATTTTTTTTCAATAGATCATGTCTTTGCCAACCAAGCTCATAAAGATTTCTTCCTATACTTTCTTCTAGAAGTTTAATTGTAGCTCTTACATTCATGTTTATGATCCATTTTGAGTTAAATTATGTGAATCCTATGAGGTAAAAGTGTAAATTTTTCTTTTTGGTTACCTAATTGTTTTAGCACCATTTGTTGAAAAGACTATCCTCTCCCAGTTCTGTTGGCCTGGCACATTAATTGAAAACCAGTTCACCATACATATACTATTTTTTTCCTCTTTATTTTTCCATCTTTATTAAGATATGATTGACAAATAATAATTATATGTATTTAAAGCTTACAATGTGATATTTTGTTATAAGTATACTTTGTAAAATGATCACCACAATAAAGATAATTAACTTATCCATCACTTCATATACTTAGCATTTGTGTGTTGAAAACGAGATCTACTCTCATAGCAAATTTTAAGTATACATTATTATTATTTATAGTTATCATGTCATGCATTAGATTTCTAGAATTTATGCATCTTAAAGCTGAAAGTTAATCAAAGTTTTAAAAAGTCAACCCTGTGACCAATATCTCCCTGTTCCTCCATCTCCCAGCCCCTTGCAACCACCATAGTATATTCTAATTCTCCATGATGGACTTTCTAAAATTCCACACATGAGTGATATCATGCAATATTTGTCTTTTTGTATTTATTTCATTTAACATGATGTCCTCCAAGTTCATGCACATTTTTGCCAATGGCAGTGTTTTCTTCACTCTCATAATGAAAATAGTCTATCACATGTATATATCATATTTTTTATCCATCCTTCTGCCAGTGGATATAGATTGTTTATGTATCTTGGATACAGAAATGAATAATGCTGTAATGAAAATGGAAGTGCAGGTATTTCTTTAAGATCCTAATTTCATTTCCTGTATTCCCAGAAGTGGGGTTACTGTATCACATGGTAATTTTATTTTTAATTTTTTGAGGAATGTTTATGCTGTTTTCCATAATGACTTTACCCATTTACATTCCCACCAAGAGTGTACAAGGGTTTCCTTTTCTTCACATCCTTTCAAACACTTGTTTCTTGACTATTTGATAATCACCATCCTAATAGGAGTGAGGTAAAATCTCATTGTAATTCCCCCACCCTCATTATTGACATACAATTGACAAATGACATTGTATACATTTTAAAGTGTACAGCATAATAATTTGATACATGTATATATTGCAAAATGTTTACTACAATAGTTAACACATGCTGCACCACACATAATTACCATTTTGTTTTTGTTGTTATTGTAGGAATATTTAGATTCTACTATGTAACTTTGAAGTAGACAAAGTATGAAGTATTACTAACTATAGTCACCATGCTGTACATTGGATCCCAGAACTTTCACTTCTTATCACAGGAAGTTTATACTTCTGACTGACACGTTCTCATTTTGCTTACCCTCACAATCTGGTAACTATCATTCTGCTTCTTTTAGAGTTTGGCTTTTTTAAAGTCTACATGTAAGTGAGATCATAATACAGTATGTGTCTTTGACTTACCTCATTTAGCATAATTCCTTTAAGGCTCATTCATGTTGTGGCAAATGTCAGCATTTCCTTCTTCTTACTGACTAAAAAATATTCCTCTATATATGTGTGTTTATTTTTCTTTCTTCATTCATCTGTCAGTAGAAACTTAGGTTGTTTCCATGTCTTGGCTATTGTGGAAAATGCTGCAATGAACGTGAGTGTACATATCTCTTTGAGATACTAATTTTATCTCTTGTGTATATACAAAGAAAAAATGAGAATGTTGAATCATATGGTAGTTCTTTTTTTTTTTTTAATCGAGGAACATTTATACTGTTTCCATAGTGGCTGCACCAATTTATGTTTTCACCAGCAGTGCACAAGAGATTTCACTTTTCTCCACATTCTCATCAGCATTTTGTTCTCTCTTGATATTTTAGTTTTTAATTTTGATAGTAACCATCCTAACAAGTGTGAGATGATATCTTATTGTGGTTTTAATCTAAATTTTCCTGATGATAAGGGATGTTGAGCATCTTTTTGTGTGCTTGTTGGCCATTTGTATGTCTTCTTTGGAAGAATGTCTGTTGGAGTCCTCTGGAGTCCTCTGTTCATTTTTAAGTAGATTTATTTGCTTTTTGTTATTGAGTTGAAGGAGTTCTGTATATATTTTGAATACTAACACCTTAATGGATTATAACAAACTGGAAAGTTCTTAAACAGATGGGAATACCAGAATACCAGGTTTTTCTGTCTCCTGAGAAACCTGTATGCAGGACAAGAAGCAACAGTTAGAGCCGGACATGGAATGACAAACTGGTTCAAAATTGGGAAGGGAGTATGTCAAGGGCTGTATATTGTCACACTGCTTTAACTTATATGCAAAGTAAATCATGCTAAATGCCAGGCTGGATGAACCACAAGCTGGAATCAAGAGTGCTGGCAGAAATAACAACAGTCTCACATATGCAGATGATACCACTCTAATGACAGAAACTGAAGAACTAAAGAGCCTCTTGATGAAAGTGAAAGAGGAGGGTGAAAAAGCTGGCTTAAAACTGAACATGGTAAAACATAGTAAAACAAAGATCATGGTATCTACTCGCATCACTTCATGGCAAATAGATGGGGAAACAATGGAAAGAGTGACAGATTTTATTTTCTTGGACTCCAAAGTCACTGCGGATGGTGACTGCAGCCACAAAATTAAAACACACTTGCTCCTTGGCAGGAAAGCTATGACAAACCTAGACAACATATTAAAAAGCAGAGACATTACTTTGCCAACAAAGGTGATTATAGTCAAAGTTATGGTTTTTCCAGGAGTCATGTATGGATGTGAGAGTTGGACCATAAAAAAGGCTGAACATCAGAGAATTGATGCTTTTGAACTGTGATACTGGGGACAACTCTTGAGAGTCCCTTTGACTGCAAGGAGATCAAACCAGTGGAAATCAGTCCTGAATATTCATTGGAAAGACTGAAGCTGAAGCTTCAATACTTTGGCCAGCTGGTGTGAAGGGCCAACTCATTGGAAAAGACCCTGATGCTGGGAAAATTTGAGGGCAGGAGGAGAAGGGGGTAACAGGATGAGATGGTTGGATGGCATCATCGGCACAATGGACATGGGTTTGAGCAAACTCAGGGAGATAGTGAGGGACAGGGAAGCCTGACATGCTGTAATTCATGGGTTCAAAAAGTGTCAGACATGACTTAGCAACTGAACAGTAACCTGCTATGAGATAGGTGGTTTGCAGATCTTTTTTTTCCCCCATCCTAAAGGTTACCTTTTCATTTTGTTATTGTCTCTTTTGCACAAGCTTTCTAGTTTGATGTATATAGTCCCACTTGTTGATTTTTGCTTTCATTACTTGTACTTTTGGTGTCATATCAAAAAGAAAATCATTGCAAAGACTGATGTCAGAGATATTTTCCCCTGTGTTTAATTCTAGGAATTTGACAATTTCAAGTCTCCATTTCAACTTGAAGGACTTCTCTGAACATTTCTTACAGGGCAGATCTAGTTGTAATGAATTCCTTCAGCTTTTTATCTGGGAATTTCTTAATTTCTCCGTTATTCTTGAAGAATTTTGCCAGATATTAAATCCTCAGGTGACAGGTCTTTTTTCCAGCTCTTTAATCGTATCATTTCATTGCCTTCTGGGGTCCCTTACATATGATGAGTAGTTTGTCTTTTGCTGCCTTCAAGATTCTTTTTTGTGTGTTTGGTTTTTTCATTATACATCTTGATTTGGGTCTCTTTAGATTTATCCTGCTTGGAATTGGCTGAACTTGAATTCAAAGATCTTTGTCTTTATTCACATTTGAGAAGTATTCAGGCATTAATTCTTCAAATAATCTTTCTTCCCTTTTTTCTCTCTCATTTTCTGGGACTCTTATAATTATACAGATTTTTCCTTTTGATGGCATTTCTAGATGGTATATTCATATATTTAAAGCTGGTATAATTATAAATCCCTTCGATTCTATTCACTTTCCTTCATTTTTTTCTTCTTGATCCTCAGACTCAGTAATTTCAAATGACCTGTTTTCATGTTTACTGATGCTGCTGCTTTGGTTGCTATTGAATCCCTTCAGTGAATTTTTCAATTCAGGTATTTTATTGTCACCTCCAGAATTTTTTTTTTTTTTGGCTCCTTTCTACACTTCTCTCTTTGTTGATATTCTTGCTTTGCTCATAGGTTATTTTCCTGATTTCCTTTAGTTCATTGTCCAAGTTTTCCTTTAGCTTTTTTGCATATTTAAATTGTTTTAAAGATGTGTAGCCAAAGTCAAAGGCTTTAGCATAGTTGATAAAGCAGAAGTACATGTTAAAAAAAGATGTTGTATAGCAAGTCTGTTGCCTGTATTTACTCAAGGATGGTTTCTGGAAATTTATTTTGTTACTTCAAATAGGCCCCTTTTCTTGTTCCTGCATCTGCTTTATGCTCTTTTGTTGAAAATTGAGAACATGAGAAAACAGCCACCTCCCCCGTCTTTGCAAACAAGTGTGTAATACCTTCAATAATTGGCCAGGTATGTCCTCAGCCTTGGGATCTGTTTGGGATGAAGCTAACGTCTTAGGATTTTCCTGGCTGTCCTCTTGCTTGGGCCATATGTGTGCATTTTCCCTGGCCCAGTTTCCCCAGAATATATGGCTGCTGTTAAATCTGTTAACTTCTCCGAGAACCTGCTTCTCAGGGCCCTCCACGTTCTGTTATATTCCTTTGCCTGTAATTCTTGCCTCAGGTCTCCGTGGGTCAGTGATTTCCCCTGCAGGTTTCACGTACTGTTGTGCCTTCCACTTCTTTCAGTGACTTCTGCCAACCTGAGATTTGAGCTGTGCTGTTGCTCTCCAGTGGAGCTCTCAGTCAGCTGAGCCAGAAATTAGGTCCTTGGGTATCCCACAGACTAGTCCTTCTAGCCCGAGGGAGAGACTGGGAATTGGGTTACCTCCTTTCAACCATGCCACACCTGGGAGAAAGTGGGATGAGTGTGAGTAAAAAGGCTACAACTTCTCCTACTATTTGAATGTTGCTTTTTCTTGATTGGGCATTGTTGGTTGCTTTCACTGTCTGAAGGCAGTGTACCTTGTGTGAGCTGGCTCTCTGCAGCTGAGGCAGTCACCAAACAGGGCTGACAGCTGAGTGTTCCCTGCCAGCAACACTCCCAGCAGCTGGAATAATGATCCTTCCTTCCTAACGAGGGATCCCGGTGATGTGCCACAGCATCCACCTCAGACCCGAAGTCATAAAAAGCAGAGGAAGGTTATGTGTGAGTACAGGCCATATGCACATAGTGGCCATCCAGTGGCTCTTAAGCTGGCCAACAGGTTGTCAGACATGGAGTATCAGTTCTGACCTTGACCCCAGAAAATTCATGTGTACCCTGACCTTTCATTATATGAGTTGGCTAGAAAAGTAGATGAATTGGAAATACCAGCACCATGAAATATGAGGGCAAAATGAGGACAGATTTTAAAAATACACACGCAGCATGGCCCAACCTAGAGTTCCTTTATTCCACCCATGCAGACAGGTTAAACTTTCTGGAATGTGTCTTCTACAGAGAAATTGAAGCAGAGGGGGTATGACTTACAGGTGCCAGGTGGGAATGGTATGCTGGAATAAAAACAGCTTAGGTGAAAGTCTGAATATGGAACAGGAGATCACTAGCCTCTTGGTGCAAAAGCAACAAGTCAAACTTTGTCCACGTAGCATGAATTACGGCAGTGGCACCAGAGTCCTGGTAGTGTTTCTTTACTGCCACACAACTCAAAGGTTTTTTAAACAGTCAGGTTCACTTAAGATTCTCTTTGATGAAGTAAAAGTTATTAATTTTATGTAAATCTTGACTCTTTAGTAATGACTTTAATATTCTGTGTGATGAAATAGGAAGTATACAAATGCATTTGAATTGTGATTAAATTCAAATGCATTGAATTTAATTGTTTGAATTTGTGACCTGAAGTAGCAGATTTTTTTCATGGAAAACCACTTTTCCTTGAAAGCACTACTGACAGATAAACTATAACTATTCAAACCTGAGTATTTGGTACACATTTTCTCAAAAACAAAATGAGCCAGCTACTTATGACAGTGTTTGTGGCCACTGATAAAATTTAAAATTCTAAGTGAATTTATAATTGTAAATTCTAGTGAGAGTTTCCCAGTATTTAAAATTTTTCTCATGGGATCAGTGGTGATATTAATATGTTTGATATTATGTAGTAGAAAGTGTTAACCATTTGCAAGACCTGAATATCTCCGTGAACCAGTATTTTCCTGGTGACAAAATGCATGATGTAACATGCATAATCTATGGGTAAAAGGTTTATTCAGTATGTAAAAAATAGAATAAGGGATTTTAATGTAATGGTATGAGAAATTGATAGGTATTTAGATACCACATTGCAAATAACCTTTAGGAGGTGACCAGTTGTTGAATTTTGGTATGGTGTCAAAGCTGATCCTGTGTACTGATACGAGGCTGGATTTTCTTCATACATCTTGACTGGAAATAACCTTTAGGAAGTGACAAGTTGTTAAATTTTGGTGTGGTGTCAAAGCTGATCCTGTGTATTGATACGAGGCTGGATTTTCTTCATACACCTCGACTGGAAAAGTGTATCACCATAAACTGAATGAGTATACAGATAAGAGAATCTATTTGTCTTCTAATAAGTCAGACATTAAAGAGATTTGCAAAAAACATTAAAACAGTACCACTCTTTCCCCCATTTCTCTTGTTTTGAAAAATAGTTATGTTTTTATAAAATGCTATTTATCTTAACATAAGATTATTATTATTTTAAAATCTTTTTTCTGTTTTAATTTCTAATATGATAAATTTTCATACATTAAACCGACTAAATAGAAATTTGTTGGTGTCTTCAATATTTTTTAAGGGTTTAAAGAAGTCCTGAAATCTAAATATTTCGAAATCACTGCTCTGGAGATACGGGTTTCCCTGGTGCTCAGCAGTAAAGAATCTGCCTGTGATGGGTTCGAACCCTGGGTCGGGAAGATCCCCTGGAGTGCCATTCTAGTACTCTTGCCTAGAGAATCCCATGGATAGAGGAGCCTGGCAGGCTGCATGCATTCCATAGGGTCGCCTAGAGTCAGACAGGACTGAAGTGACTCAGCAGCAGCAGCAGCACCTCTGGAGATACACATCTGTAACTGATCATTGTCTACCTTTAAGATAGTTCACGAGCAGCGTAAGAACTTTACAACAGTGTACTTCCAATTGCTATCTGTACTCTGTGCTCTGTTGAAGTATATCTTTTCTATATGCTAAATCCCCCACATTGTATTTTAATTTTACTTTAAACATTTGCGGTACCCGTGGAAGTGTACTGCTCAGAGCTCTGAGGAAAAAACTCAGAGTTGTGAGGCTTTAAGGAAAAACCTCAGTAGTTGTGAGGCTCACAGTTTCCTGAGAGCCTCCAGTTATAGTACCTTCAAAATCTCCCTCAGTTTTAGAACTGAGGACGTGACTTCTCAGGCAGTCCCCAGCAAATGATAAGAATGGCAGGTTTGCCAGAGTGTGACCATTTCACCAAGAACAGTGCCCTTCTAATTGGGTTTTTTTTGCTCTGGAGCTCCCTGTTGGATTGTCTGAAGTTTTAGTATATCTCCCTGCCAAATCCTGCTTCCTTCCGCATTCCTTTTTCAGATGTTCAATTTACACTGTACTCTAAAGGGTTCCCCTGCAATACTCAGACCCATTGTCTTATCTTCGGTAGACAACACTCTCGATAAACCTCTCACATTCCTAACTCTATCTTGTTTGCTTCCTTGAAAGAGCCAACTGACATAGCACTCTTTCAAAAAGATTTTACTGCTTTTAGATTTTCTTCTTGCAGAATTGAATTTCTTCATGTTATCATTTCTCTTCTTTATTTTTCCTTCATTTTTGAAGACTATTTTCACTGGATACAGAATTTAACTTGGCAATTTTTGTCTTTCATCACTTTAATGTTGTAGTTCTATTATCTTCTGATTACGTCAGTCATTTTTCTTTTCACTATTTCCAACATACATTGTCTTTTATTCGGACTACTTTCAGGATTTTTTTTAGTTGTTGCTGCTGTTTTTCTCATTCTTCTTTATGTTTTAAATTAAGAAAGATTAATAACACATTTATAGGAGACTTGGAAAATATAGAACAAAGTTACATATAGTTCCAGTATATAATACAATTGTTTTTTAGGTAGCTAAATTAAGATTTTTAATTATGGTTTTAATATCAAACTCTCAAAAATTAATAGAATGAATAGACAGAAAAGTAGAATATATCTAAAAGGCACCATGAACAAACTCAACATAATTAAGATTTATACAACTTTCACATGACAGTAAGATACAGATTCTATTCAAGTTCCTATAGACTATAAACTTGGAGACACTGGAACATATCCAGGGATGTAAAACAAGGTGCAAAATTTTCATGGTCTAAAGGTATTGAAATCATACAAAATCTTTTATCATACAAAGTCTGTTCTCTTATCACTGTGGAATTATGTTGGAAATCAATATCAAAAAATACTTGAAAACAATCCATATATTTTCAAGTGCAATGTGACATTTACCAAAAGAGATCTTTGTCTTAGCCACTGAAAACCTCAATAAAGTTAGAAGACTGAAAAAATGCAGAGGTTGCTTGTAGAGAAGAAAGCATTTATTTATACATCTTGATTTGGGTCTCTTTAGATTTATCCTGCTTGGAATTGGCTGAACTTGAATTCAAAGATCTTTGTCTTTATTCACATTTGAGAAGTATTCAGGCATTAATTCTTCAAATAATCTTTCTTCCCTTTTTTCTCTCTCATTTTCTGGGACTCTTATAATTATACAGATTTTTCCTTTTGATGGCATTTCTAGATGGTATATTCATATATTTAGAGCTGGTATAATTATAAATCCCTTCGATTCTATTCACTTTCCTTCATTTTTTTCTTCTTGATCCTCAGACTCAGTAATTTCAAATGACCTGTTTTCATGTTTACTGATGCTGCTGCTTTGGTTGCTATTGAATCCCTTCAGTGAATTTTTCAATTCAGGTATTTTATTGTCACCTCCAGAATTTTTTTTTTTTGGCTCCTTTCTACACTTCTCTCTTTGTTGATATTCTTGCTTTGCTCATAGGTTATTTTCCTGATTTCCTTTAGTTCATTGTCCAAGTTTTCCTTTAGCTTTTTTGCATATTTAAATTGTTTTAAAGATGTGTAGCCAAAGTCAAAGGCTTTAGCATAGTTGATAAAGCAGAAGTACATGTTAAAAAAAGATGTTGTATAGCAAGTCTGTTGCCTGTATTTACTCAAGGATGGTTTCTGGAAATTTATTTTGTTACTTCAAATAGGCCCCTTTTCTTGTTCCTGCATCTGCTTTATGCTCTTTTGTTGAAAATTGAGAACATGAGAAAACAGCCACCTCCCCCGTCTTTGCAAACAAGTGTGTAATACCTTCAGTAATTGGCCAGGTATGTCCTCAGCCTTGGGATCTGTTTGGGATGAAGCTAACATCTTAGGATTTTCCTGGCTGTCCTCTTGCTTGGGCCATATGTGTGCATTTTCCCTGGCCCAGTTTCCCCAGAATATATGGCTGCTGTTAAATCTGTTAACTTCTCCGAGAACCTGCTTCTCAGGGCCCTCCACGTTCTGTTATATTCCTTTGCCTGTAATTCTTGCCTCAGGTCTCCGTGGGTCAGTGATTTCCCCTGCAGGTTTCACGTACTGTTGTGCCTTCCACTTCTTTCAGTGACTTCTGCCAACCTGAGATTTGAGCTGTGCTGTTGCTCTCCAGTGGAGCTCTCAGTCAGCTGAGCCAGAAATTAGGTCCTTGGGTATCCCACAGACTAGTCCTTCTAGCCCGAGGGAGAGACTGGGAATTGGGTTACCTCCTTTCAACCATGCCACACCTGGGAGAAAGTGGGATGAGTGTGAATAAAAAGGCTACAACTTCTCCTACTATTTGAATGTTGCTTTTTCTTGATTGGGCATTGTTGGTTGCTTTCACTGTCTGAAGGCAGTGTACCTTGTGTGAGCTGGCTCTCTGCAGCTGAGGCAGTCACCAAACAGGGCTGACAGCTGAGTGTTCCCTGCCAGCAACACTCCCAGCAGCTGGAATAATGATCCTTCCTTCCTAACGAGGGATCCCGGTGATGTGCCACAGCATCCACCTCAGACCCGAAGTCATAAAAAGCAGAGGAAGGTTATGTGTGAGTACAGGCCATATGCACATAGTGGCCATCCAGTGGCTCTTAAGCTGGCCAACAGGTTGTCAGACATGGAGTATCAGTTCTGACCTTGACCCCAGAAAATTCATGTGTACCCTGACCTTTCATTATATGAGTTGGCTAGAAAAGTAGATGAATTGGAAATACCAGCACCATGAAATATGAGGGCAAAATGAGGACAGATTTTAAAAATACACACGCAGCATGGCCCAACCTAGAGTTCCTTTATTCCACCCATGCAGACAGGTTAAACTTTCTGGAATGTGTCTTCTACAGAGAAATTGAAGCAGAGGGGGTATGACTTACAGGTGCCAGGTGGGAATGGTATGCTGGAATAAAAACAGCTTAGGTGAAAGTCTGAATATGGAACAGGAGATCACTAGCCTCTTGGTGCAAAAGCAACAAGTCAAACTTTGTCCACGTAGCATGAATTACGGCAGTGGCACCAGAGTCCTGGTAGTGTTTCTTTACTGCCACACAACTCAAAGGTTTTTTAAACAGTCAGGTTCACTTAAGATTCTCTTTGATGAAGTAAAAGTTATTAATTTTATGTAAATCTTGACTCTTTAGTAATGACTTTAATATTCTGTGTGATGAAATAGGAAGTATACAAATGCATTTGAATTGTGATTAAATTCAAATGCATTGAATTTAATTGTTTGAATTTGTGACCTGAAGTAGCAGATTTTTTTCATGGAAAACCACTTTTCCTTGAAAGCACTACTGACAGATAAACTATAACTATTCAAACCTGAGTATTTGGTACACATTTTCTCAAAAACAAAATGAGCCAGCTACTTATGACAGTGTTTGTGGCCACTGATAAAATTTAAAATTCTAAGTGAATTTATAATTGTAAATTCTAGTGAGAGTTTCCCAGTATTTAAAATTTTTCTCATGGGATCAGTGGTGATATTAATATGTTTGATATTATGTAGTAGAAAGTGTTAACCATTTGCAAGACCTGAATATCTCCGTGAACCAGTATTTTCCTGGTGACAAAATGCATGATGTAACATGCATAATCTATGGGTAAAAGGTTTATTCAGTATGTAAAAAATAGAATAAGGGATTTTAATGTAATGGTATGAGAAATTGATAGGTATTTAGATACCACATTGCAAATAACCTTTAGGAGGTGACCAGTTGTTGAATTTTGGTATGGTGTCAAAGCTGATCCTGTGTACTGATACGAGGCTGGATTTTCTTCATACATCTTGACTGGAAATAACCTTTAGGAAGTGACAAGTTGTTAAATTTTGGTGTGGTGTCAAAGCTGATCCTGTGTATTGATACGAGGCTGGATTTTCTTCATACACCTCGACTGGAAAAGTGTATCACCATAAACTGAATGAGTATACAGATAAGAGAATCTATTTGTCTTCTAATAAGTCAGACATTAAAGAGATTTGCAAAAAACATTAAAACAGTACCACTCTTTCCCCCATTTCTCTTGTTTTGAAAAATAGTTATGTTTTTATAAAATGCTATTTATCTTAACATAAGATTATTATTATTTTAAAATCTTTTTTCTGTTTTAATTTCTAATATGATAAATTTTCATACATTAAACCGACTAAATAGAAATTTGTTGGTGTCTTCAATATTTTTTAAGGGTTTAAAGAAGTCCTGAAATCTAAATATTTCGAAATCACTGCTCTGGAGATACGGGTTTCCCTGGTGCTCAGCAGTAAAGAATCTGCCTGTGATGGGTTCGAACCCTGGGTCGGGAAGATCCGCTGGAGTGCCATTCTAGTACTCTTGCCTAGAGAATCCCATGGATAGAGGAGCCTGGCAGGCTGCATGCATTCCATAGGGTCGCCTAGAGTCAGACAGGACTGAAGTGACTCAGCAGCAGCAGCAGCACCTCTGGAGATACACATCTGTAACTGATCATTGTCTACCTTTAAGATAGTTCACGAGCAGCGTAAGAACTTTACAACAGTGTACTTCCAATTGCTATCTGTACTCTGTGCTCTGTTGAAGTATATCTTTTCTATATGCTAAATCCCCCACATTGTATTTTAATTTTACTTTAAACATTTGCGGTACCCGTGGAAGTGTACTGCTCAGAGCTCTGAGGAAAAAACTCAGAGTTGTGAGGCTTTAAGGAAAAACCTCAGTAGTTGTGAGGCTCACAGTTTCCTGAGAGCCTCCAGTTATAGTACCTTCAAAATCTCCCTCAGTTTTAGAACTGAGGACGTGACTTCTCAGGCAGTCCCCAGCAAATGATAAGACTGGCAGGTTTGCCAGAGTGTGACCATTTCACCAAGAACAGTGCCCTTCTAATTGGGTTTTTTTTGCTCTGGAGCTCCCTGTTGGATTGTCTGAAGTTTTAGTATATCTCCCTGCCAAATCCTGCTTCCTTCCGCATTCCTTTTTCAGATGTTCAATTTACACTGTACTCTAAAGGGTTCCCCTGCAATATTCAGACCCATTGTCTTATCTTCGGTAGACAACACTCTCGATAAACCTCTCACATTCCTAACTCTATCTTGTTTGCTTCCTTGAAAGAGCCAACTGACATAGCACTCTTTCAAAAAGATTTTACTGCTTTTAGATTTTCTTCTTGCAGAATTGAATTTCTTCATGTTATCATTTCTCTTCTTTATTTTTCCTTCATTTTTGAAGACTATTTTCACTGGATACAGAATTTAACTTGGCAATTTTTGTCTTTCATCACTTTAATGATGTAGTTCTATTATCTTCTGATTACGTCAGTCATTTTTCTTTTCACTATTTCCAACATACATTGTCTTTTATTCGGACTACTTTCAGGATTTTTTTAGTTGTTGCTGCTGTTTTTCTCATTCTTCTTTATGTTTTAAATTAAGAAAGATTAATAACACATTTATAGGAGACTTGGAAAATATAGAACAAAGTTACATATAGTTCCAGTATATAATACAATTTTTTTTAGGTAGCTAAATTAAGATTTTTAATTATGGTTTTAATATCAAACTCTCAAAAATTAATAGAATGAATAGACAGAAAAGTAGAATATATCTAAAAGGCACCATGAACAAACTCAACATAATTAAGATTTATACAACTTTCACATGACAGTAAGATACAGATTCTATTCAAGTTCCTATAGACTATAAACTTGGAGACACTGGAACATATCCAGGGATGTAAAACAAGGTGCAAAATTTTCATGGTCTAAAGGTATTGAAATCATACAAAATCTTTTATCATACAAAGTCTGTTCTCTTATCACTGTGGAATTATGTTGGAAATCAATATCAAAAAATACTTGAAAACAATCCATATATTTTCAAGTGCAATGTGACATTTACCAAAAGAGATCTTTGTCTTAGCCACTGAAAACCTCAATAAAGTTAGAAGACTGAAAAAATGCAGAGGTTGCTTGTAGAGAAGAAAGCATTTAAGTAAGAAATTAATACCAAAATGAGACATTAATATCAAAGATATTAAAAAACATGTATTTTTAAATTAAATGACCACTTTTAAATGATGGGTCTAAGAAGCCATAACATGGAAAATTAGAAAATATTTGTGACAGAATAAAAATGGAAAAAGAATTTATCAGAATTTGTCGCATGCAGCTGAGGTTTCTCAATGCAACTAAATACAATGTGGAACCTTAAGGTATGAGAACAAATAATGGACACTGGCACATAGTTTTGTGAAATTTGAACAATCTGTACTCTAGTTAATACTGTATCACATGTTAATTTCCTTTTTTTTTTTTTTAACAACATAGTATTTCTTTATATTCTCAGAATTGGGATTAGAAGTTTCGAACCTTCTTCAGTATTTTAAAAATCCAATACAGTATACCGACACATATATATGGAATTTAGAGAGATGGTAATGATGACCCTGTCTGCGAGACAGCAAAAGAGACAGATGTATAGAATGGACTTTTGGACTCTGAGGAAGAGGGCGAGGGTGGGATGATTTGGGAGAATGGCACTGAAACATGTATACTATCATGTAAGAAACGAAGTGCCAGTCTATGTTTGATACAAGATATAGGATGCTTGGGGCTGGTGCACAGGGATGATCCAGAGAGATGATATGGGGTGGGAAGTGGGCGGGGGGTTCAGGATTGGGAGCTCGTATACACCTGTGGCAGATTCATGTCAATGTATGGCAAAACCAATACAGTATTGTAAAGTAAAATGAAAATAAAATAAAAATCACTATAAATTTTCTAGACTTACCAGTAGTACATGGAACTCTATCAAAGTTTTGAGTGATTATGAATTAGAAATCTAGCGTTCTATTCATGCCAAGTCAAACAAGTGGAATCAAAATGTCATAATTTTTTTTAGCTGGGCAAAATTTCATGGAAAAAGGGTAGAAAAGTGAAAGTGTTAGTCGCTCAGTCATATCTGACTCTTTTTGATCTCATGGTCTGTAGCCTGCCAGGCTCTTCTTTCCATGGAATTCTCCAGGCAAGAATACTGGAGTGGGTTGCCATTTCCTTCTCCAGGGCATCTTCCTGACCCAGGGGTTGAACCCAGTTCTCCTGCATTGCAGGCAGATTCTTCATCATCTGAACCACCAGGCAAAAATTCATGTTTTCTGAGATACATGTATTATACATACTATTTACATATATATATATATATATATACACACACACAAAAGACTTTCTACTCTGCTTGATAAAGGCTTGAGAACAACAAAAAAGAAATTAGAAAACATAAGTAAATGAAATGGGAGGACTGAATATGAAATAGAAAAAGTGAAAAAAACTAGATAAAAGATCATCGTATAGTCCAGTCGTTTCTAAACATGGCTGCTCATTAGAAACACATCTGGAGCTTTGGAGAAAAAAAGCAATACCTGGGCATTTGTATTCTTCAAAAAATTCCAAGATAATTCTGATACACATCTTGATTTTAAAGAATGATTACATGTTTTTCTATTAAATGGTAGCTTTAGGGAAATAGAATTGTGTTATTTTCTGTTGACCAATCATGATACAGTAGTATTAAGTGAATAATAGTTACATAATCACAATCGTAAAAGATATTTATCAGTTTTCACAGTCAATAGCCAGACAAAAAAATAAAAGATAATTACAATTGCAAGCCACTATGGAAACAATCTAACCTAACAATGTAAATTAATTACATACAGTTTGGGGGTTAAGTAGAGTGATATGGTTAGTGGGAGGGCATACATGCACATATTTTCATCCACCCAGCCAGTCTATGTCTTTTGGTGCGTTGAATCCATTTACATTTGAAATAATTATCAGTATGTATGATGATCTTACCATTTTCTTAATTGTTTTGGGTTTATTTTGTGTAGGTCTCTTCCTTCTATTGTGTTTCCTTTGTAGAGAAGTTCCTTAGTAGTTCTTGTAAAGCTGGTTTGGTGGTGCTGAACTCTCAACTTTTGTTCATCTGGAAAGCTTTTGGTTTCTCTGTCAAATCTGAACGAGAGTCTTGCTGCATATAATATTCTTGGTTGTAGGCGCTTCCCTTTCATCACTTTAAATATATCATGCCACATTCCCTTTTGG
The DNA here is from genome assembly GCA_006410675.1 of Oreotragus oreotragus. Classification (NCBI taxonomy): domain Eukaryota; kingdom Metazoa; phylum Chordata; class Mammalia; order Artiodactyla; family Bovidae; genus Oreotragus; species Oreotragus oreotragus. The sequence continues at coordinate 211,610 of SJYX01006030.1, forward strand.
TTTATAGAATTTCTGTTGAGAAGTCAGCTGATAACGTTATGGGGGTTCCTTTTTATGTTGTCATTTTTCCCTTGTTGCTTTTAATATTTTATATTTGTCTTTAATTGTCAGTTTGATTACTGCGTCTTGGTGTGTTTCCCCTTGGGTTTATTCTGCCTGGGACACTCTGCTTCTTGGAGTTGGTTGACTGTTTCTTTTCCCATGTTAGAAATGTTTTCACCTATTAGCTCTTCAAATATATTTTTCTCTGGTCGTTTCTCTCTTCTCATTCTGGAACCCCTATAATGCAAGTGATAGTGCATTTAATGTTGTCCCAGAGCTCTCTTGGGCTTCCCAGGTGGTGCTAGTGGTAAAAAATCTGCCTGCCAGTGCAGGGGACATAAGACACTTGAGTTCAATCCCTGGAGGAGGGCGTTAACAACCCACTCCAGTATTCTTAACTGGAGAAGCCCATGGACAGAGGAGACTGATGGGCTGCAGTTGATGGGGTCACAAAGAGTTGGGCATGACTGAAGCAACTTAGCAGGCACGCACACATTGGAGAGGGATTATGTGGAATAAATGAGATAATCATAGCACAAGGTCTGGCATGAAGCCAGCCCCCAACAAAGTCTTATTTCCTGGTCTTCCCTTGGGACAGTCTTCCCTCTAGCACTAACCATTCACAGGTAGTATGTCTCAGCACACAAGGCAGCTGTCTTCCACTTGTCCAGTGTGCGGGCAGCACCTGAGGGGTAGGGCACTCAGTGTTTGCCTTCAAGAACACACAGGCAATCTGTGAACAGAACAGAGATGACCAGCAGTCCAGATTTCCGGTACAGTAGTGAGCATGTAGTTCCTTTTTCTTTGAGGCCTCAGTGTCCTCATGAGGATAGCAGAAGACACAGTCTGCATCTAATAGTAGTGGTGTAGTGTTAGTCGCTCAGTCATTTCCAACTCTCTGTGACACCATGAACTGTAGCAGGCCAGGCTCCTCTGTTCATGAGATTTCCCAGGCAAGTACTGGAGTGGGTTGCCATTTCCTTCTTCAGAGGAGTCTGCATCTCGTTACGTCTGATCACAGCTCTTTTTAAGAGTCACCAGCTGGAGGATTCAAGCAGGTCCCTCCGCTTCTCTGATCCTGTTTCTTCACTGAAGCTGGTTTAACGTGAGAGGTCAGTGCGAGAATACAGGTGAAGGGCTGCATATTGTCTAGTACTGCTCGTGCTGGATGAGGGTTGCCTTCTCCCACATGGACTCCTTATGAGATCCAGTGGAGGGGAGAGCAGTCAGGATGGTCATAGAAGCTCCTTGTTGCTCTCAAGGCCTTCCTGTGGCCTGGACCTTCGGGGCCGAGTCTTCTGTGATGGTGAAGCAGTTCTGTGATATCCACGTGCCATGTGTCTCTCCGTCTTAGGGCATAGGCAGAGACACCAGGATCTTGACTTGGTGCCAATTCTGTTGGGAGGTTTAACAGAGGGTCTAGCACAGCACTGTCCAGTGGAAATATAAATCACGTGTAAGTTTAAATTTTCTAGTAATCACATTAAAAAGTGAAAAATAGAAACATTTTAATGTATTTATTTAAATTAGTATACAGGAGACTTAAGAGACACAGACTCGATCCCTGGGTCGGGAAGATGCCTGGGAGGAGGAAATGGCAACCCACTCTAGTATTCTTGCCTGAGGAATCCCATGGACAGAGGAGCTTGGTGGGCTATGGTCCATGGGGTCGCAGAGTCAGTTGGACATGACTGAACCAACTTAGCATGCACCTAAAATATTGTTTCAACATGTAACCAATATAAAAACATTTATTAATGAGATAAATTGTTCTTTTTTCATACTAACTCTTCAAACTGCCATGTGTATTTTATATGTACAATAATCTTAATTAGGACTAACCACAGTTCAAGGACCCTAATATTAGATAGGACAGATCTAGTGGGACGTGACCTGCAAGAAATAGAGCCATGCTGCCATCTCATGGTTATACTATCAAATAGCATCCTGAGCACCCACAGCCAGGCCTTGTGCTGGTACCAAAGGCACAGAAGTTAAATGCTTCTGGTCCTGGAGTGCCTTTATCATCCTAGTGAGAGAAAAGGCACCAACCTTCTGAGAGTCCAAAGTTCCAGAAGAGAAGGCTCTTACAATGCTCTGGGATTTGGAAACACAAGGGATGATCAGTTCAGTTGCTCAGTCCTGTCCGACTCTGCGACCCCATGGACTGCGGCACGCCAGGCCTCACTGTCCATCACCAACTCCCAGAGCTTGCTCAAACTCATGTCCACTGAGTTGGTGATGCCATCCAACCATCTCATCCTCTGTTGTTCCCTTCTCCTCCGGTCTTCAGTCTTTCCCAGCATCAGGATCTTTTCCAATGAGTGAGTTCTTCGTGTCAGGTGGTCAAAGTATTGGAACTTCAGGTTCAACATCAGCCCTTCCAATAAATATTCAGGACTGATTTCCTTTAGGATGACTGGTTTGATCTCCTTGCTGTCTGGGGGACTCTCAAGAGTTTTCTCCAACACCACAGTTCAAAAGCATCAATTCTTCGGTGCTCAGTTTTCTTTATAGTCCAACTCTCACATCCATACATGATTACTGGAAAAACCATACTTTGACTAGATGGACATTTGTCAACAAAGTAATGTCTCTGCTTTTTAATATGCTGTCTAGGTCGGTAAATTGGTAGCCCACAGCACGAGGGATGATAGTCAGCCATAGATGTGAGAAGCCTTTAGAGATAAGGAGGCACTTAATTTGCTTTTTAAAAACAACTTATCTCATTGCTCAGATTTTCTATTTTTTAATTTGTTTCAAAGATTTTGTACTTGCTTCTTAAAGTGTTTTAATAATGCCTGTTTTAAAATTCTTGTCATAATTTCCGTTATTTGATTCATTCTGGGGTTTGATTGTCTTGGCATTTGTGGATAATTGATACTAGATAGGAGCCTCTGTATTCTATCTTCTTCTTCTTTTTTTAGGAGTTGGGGTTTAAAATAAGGGCCAGCTGAATGCAGCTGTTCAGCTTCCCACTGGGCCCCAGAAACACTTCCTTGGCAAAATGGAGCACTTACACTGTGCCGCTGCAGTGGATAGGTACCTTTCAAGCCTCTGTGGGTCACCAATTCACATCTGCTTACTGCCTCTGAGTGAAGGTGTTGGTTGGCACCACTGCCACTTGGAGAAAGAGGGGCAAGCAAAATGCTAGTCCGACCCACCACCTGTCATCTTACTTTACCTCATTAATCCCAGGGGAATGGAGACTCGCTTTCCCAATTGACCCCCTGGTACCAGGAGAGGACTGAAGCAGAGTGATGACTACCTTCCCTAGCACCATCTTTTTCTGCCTTACTAATGCCACCTGGGGTGAAGGCTCAGGTTTCTAGGGGTCCTCTTGATGGGGTTTCAGGGTGAGTGAACTGCTTACTAACTATGCTTCACTCTCTGCCTGTTTAATCTCTTTGCCGGCAGGTGGGGGTGGAGGTTTAACTGTGTCTTGGACTCTGCTGATACATCGGGCGGAGTGGGGGAGAATGGATTACTCACTGGATCAGAACTGCATTGTTCAGTGTGGACGCTGGATATGCGTGCAGACACTAGGCCTTGCTGATGCAGGGAGGGAGCAGGTATTAATGTAGTGTGACTAGCCTCATTATTGTATCTTGTCATTAAGTTTTGTTACTGTCAGGCGAGGAGGAGATTCACATTGCTGTAGGACTCCACTTAACACTGCTCTAGGGGGGCAGGTAAGAAAGTGGGGGAATTGGAGCACTGCCTGTTTACCCTAGTGAGGGATGGAAGATCAACTCTCCACCCAGCCCACTGACACCATTGGAAGCTGGAGGGCAGCTTGCAAGGTGGAGGAAGAAAAGTGGAAGGTCATCCTCTGCTTGGCTCTATGAAACTATGAAGCAGGATGAAGCTTTTTCATCTGTTCCTGGTTAGAGGAGGGTAAGTATTGCCAAAAAGGTTTTCTGATGTTAAACAAATGTTCTCCTAGTCTTTGGCTAGGGGGAGCAAAGTTTTCTTTTTCTTGGAGGTTTTTTTGGTCCATGCTTTGTTGGGCTGTTCCTGGTTGGAGGCTTCTTCAGCACTCTGCCCCAGTATGTATATAAGGGGCAACAGAAACAGAGAGTCCACTGACTGTATGGAGCCTCACATCCCATGGCCCAGTGACAGTCTTCTTTCTTCCTGTTAGATTCAGATTCTGCCTATACTTGTGTTATGTTCAGTATTTCTTAGTGGTAGGAAGAAGAATCTGGGGGGAAGGTTTTGCTGAAATTCAAAATGCATTTTTCCTTTATTTTACTAAATCATAAATGTACATGGCATCCTAACTCTGTGGTGGTGGTTTAGTCACTAAGTCGTGTCTGACTCTTTTGCGACCCCATGGGCTGTGGACCGCCAGGTGCCTCTGTCCATGGGATTTTTCAGGCAAGAATATTGGAGTGGGTTGCCATTTCCTTCCCAGTTCAGGGATTGAACCTGCGTCTCCTGCATTGGCAGGTGGATTCTTTTTCTTTTTTTTTTTCATGTAAATTTATTTATTTTTAACTGGAGGATAATTGCCTTATAATATTGTGTTGGTTTCAGCCATATATCAACATGAACCAGTCAAAGGTATGTGCTATGCTGTGCTTAGTTGCTCAGTCATGTCTGACTCTTTGTGACCCCGTAGACTGCAGCCCGCTGGGCTCCTCTGTCCATGGGGATTCTTGAAGCAAGAATATTGAAGTGGGTTGCCATGCCCTCCTCTAGGGGATCTTCCCAACCCAGGGATCAAACCCAGGTCTCCCGAATTGCAAGTGGATTCTTTACTGTCTTAGCCACCAGGGAAGCCAATCATAGTGCTCTGTGGCAACCTAGAGGGATGGGATGGAATGGGAGGTAGGAGGGAGGTTTAAGAGGGAGGGGGACATACATATGTATACCTATGACTACATATGACTTCCCTGGTGGCTTATATGGTAAAGAATCTGCCTGCAGTACAGGAGACCTAGGTTCGATCCCTGGATTGGGAGTATCCCCTGGAAGAGGACATGGCAACCCACTCCAGTATTCTTGCCTGGAGAATCCCATGGACAGAGGAGCCTGGCAGGCTACAGCCCATGGGGTCACAAAGAGTCAGACATGACTGACTAAGCACAGTACATCTATGACTACATGTGTATGTCCCTCTCCCTCTTAAACCTCTCTCCTGCCTCCCACTCCATCCCACCACTCTAGGTTGTCAGAGAGCACTGGATTTGAGCTCCCTGAATCATACAGCAAATTCACACTGCCTATCTGTTTTACATATGGTAATATATATGTTTTAATGCTACTCTCTCAATTTATCCCACCCTCTCATTCCACTCCCGACTGTGTCTACCTGTCTGTTCTCTATGTCTGTGTCTTCATTGCTGCCCTGCAGATGGGTTCATCAGTACCATCTTTCTAGATTCCATATATATGTGTTAATATATGGTATTGGCTTTTTTTCTTTCTGACTTACTACACTCTATATAATAGATTCCAGGTTCATCCACTTTATTAGAACTGAGTCAAATGCATTCCTTTTAAGGCTAAGTAATATTCCATTGTGTATATATATACCACATCTTCATTATCTATATATCTGTCAATGGATATCATGTTATTTCCATGTCCTAGCTATCGTAAATATGCTGCAGTGAACTTTGGGGTACATGTGTCTTTTTCAGCTTTTTGGTTTCTTCAGAGTATATGGTTTGTAGTAGGATTACTGAGTAATATGGTGGTTTTATTCCTAGTTTTCTAAGGAACCTCTATACTGTTCTCCATAGTGGCTGCATCATCTTAAATTCCCACCAACAGTGCAAGAGAGTTGCCTTTTCTCTACACCCTCTCCAGCATTTATTGTTTGTAGATTTTGATGATGTCAATTTTCACTCCAATCCCAAAGAAAGGCAATGCCAAAGAATGCTCAAACTACCGCACAATTGCACTCATCTCACACGCTAGTAAAGTAATGCTTAAAATTCTCCAAGCCAGGCTTCAGCAATATGTGAACCGTGAACTTCCAGATGTTCAAGCTGGTTTTAGAAAAGGCAGAGGAACCAGAGATGAAATTGTCAACATCCACTGGATCATGGAAAAAGCAAGAGAGTTCCAGAAAAACATCTATTTCTGCTTTATTGACTATGCCAAAGCCTTTGACTGTGTGGATCACAATAAACTGTGGAAAATTCTGAAAGAGATGGGAATACCAGACCACCTGACCTGCCTCTTGAGAAATCTGTATGCAGGTCAGGAAGCAACAGTTAGAACTGGACATGGAACAACAGACTGGTTCCAAATAGGAAAAGGAGTACGTCAAGGCTGTATATTGTCACCCTGCTTATTTAACTTATATGCAGAGTACATCATGAGAAACGCTGGACTGGAAGAAACACAAGCTGGAATCAAGATTGCCGGGAGAAATATCAATAACCTCAGATATGCAGATGACACCACCCTTATGGCAGAAAGTGAAGAGGAGCTAAAAAGCCTCTTGATGAAAGTGAAAGAGGAGAGTGAAAAAGTTGGCTTAAAGCTCAACATTCAGAAAACGAAGATCATGGCATCCGGTCCCATCACTTCATGGGAAATAGATGGGGAAACAGTGGAAACAGTGTCAGACTTTATTTTTTGGGGCTCCAAAATCACTGCAGATGGTGATTGCAGCCATGAAATTAAAAGACACTCCTTGGAAGGAAAGTTATGACCAACCTAGACAGCATATTAAAAAGCAGAGACATTACTTTGCTAACAAAGGTCCATCTAGTCAAGGCTATGGTTTTTCCAGTGGTCATCTATGGATGTGAGAGTTGGACTGTGAAGAAGGCTGAGCACCGAAGAATTGATGCTTTTGAACTGTGGTGTTGGAGAAGATTCTTGAGAGTCCCTTGGACTGCAAGGAGATCCAACCAGTCCATCCTAAAGATCAGTCCTGGGTGTTCATTGGAAGGACTGATGTTGAAGCTGAAACTCCAGTACTTTGGCCACTTGATGCAAAGAACTGACTCATTAGAAAAGACCCTGATGCTGGGAAAGATTGAGGGCAAGAGGAGAAGGGGACAACAGAGGATAAGATGGTTGGATGGCATCATCGACTTGATAGACATGGGTTTGGGTGGACTCCAGGAGTTGGTGATGGACAGGGAGGCCTGGTGTGCTGCAGTTCATTGGGTCACAAAGAGTCAGACGTGACAGAACGACTGAACTGAATTGATTCTGACCAGTGTGAGGTGATATCTCATTGTAGTTTTGATTTGCATTTTTCTAATAATGAAGGATGTGTTTATTATCCATCTATATGTCTTCTTTGGAGAAATGTCTGTTTAGGTCTTTTCCCCACTTTTTGATTGGGTTGTTTGTTTTTCTTGTATTGAATTGTATGGTGGTTTAGTCGCTAAGTAATGTCTGACCCTTGTGACCCCATGGACTGTAGCCCACCAGGCTCCTCTGTTCATAGGATTTTCCAGGCACGAATATTGGAATGGCCATTTCCTTCTCCAGTTGAGTTGCATGAGCTGCTTGTCTATTTTTGAAATTAATCCTTTGTCAGTTTCTTTTGCTATTATTTTTTCCAATTCTGAGGCTTGTGTTTTTACTTTGTTTACAGTTTCCTTTCCTGTGCAAAACCTTTTAAGTTTAATTAGGTACCAGTTTATTTTTGTTTCTATTTCTGTTACTTTAGGAGGTGGGTCATAGAGGATCTTGCTGTGATTTATGTCATAGAGTGTTCTGCCTGTTTTCTTCTAAGAGTTTTATAGTTTCTGGTCTTACCTTTGGGTCTTTAATCCATTTTGAGTTTATCTTTTTGTATTGTGTTAGGAAGTATTCTAATTTCATCCTTTAACACATAGCTGTCCAGTTTTCCCAGCAGTACTTATTGAAGAGACTGTCTTTCCCCCATCATATATTCTTGCCTCCTTTGTCAAAAATAAGGTATCCATAGGTACATGGGTTTATCTCTGGACTTTCTATCTTGTTCCATTGGTCTATATTTCTGTTTTTGTGCCAGTACTATATTGTTTTGATGACTATAGCTTTGTAGTATAGTCTGAAGTCAGAAAGGTTGATTTCTCTAGCTTGATTCTTCTTTCTCAGGATTGCTTTGTTCTGCCCACTTTTTGATTAGGTTATTTATTTTTCTGGTATTGAGCTGAAAGATATGTTGTGCAGTCAAAAAATAAAAAAGAAGATAATAAACACTGCCTCTTTTCTTTCCAAACTGCCTAACAGTAATTATCTCAAATGACATCAACTTTTCCATACTCCTTGCCATAATCTCTAAGCTGATGTTCCTTAGTATCTTCTTTAATTCCACCAACAGTCTCTTCACAGTGCCAGATTTTCCAGATTTCTCTTTGGCCATGGCCCATTATGGCTAACTCACCTGTTCATCAGTTGAATGAGATTTTGCAGCCACAGCAGGATCAACCTCAGTTATGGATGAAAAAGTTACAAAACCAAATACTCTTGATCCTTTGGTGACAGGATCCCTCATATCACACAGTCTGTAAGTTTTCCCTGTGGCGTATAGTAGCTCCTTAAATTTTCTTCCATGGTTTCAAAGCTTCATGGTGGTTTAGTCACTAAGTTGTGTCCGACCCGACTCTTGCGATCCCATGGACTGTAGCCTGCCAGCCTCTGTCCATGGGATTCTCCAGGTGAGGATACTGGAGTGGGTTGCCATTTCTTTCTCTAGAGGATCTTTCTGACCCAGGAATCAAACCCTGGCCTCCTTCATTGCAGGCAGATTCTTTACCAACTGATCTATGAGGGAAGCCCCTTCAAAGCTTAAGTCACCAATAATGTTTACAGAAATGTCCTTTTTTCTCTAAACAGGAGACTCAGTCACTTCAGCTGGATTTCAATCCAGACAGATGAGAGCTATCCACCAAGGAGTATGAACATACTTGTACTGGCACTGTTGCCTTGAGGCATTCATTTTTTGATGCTTGCTGCTTTAGTGTAATGCGTGTAAAGACCTTCCATACCACAAAATGTTTTTCAAAATAATTTACATTTCACATTAGATCTCTGATATCTCTTTTATTTTTTTCAATTTACAAATATTGTTTATTTTCCATTGTGCTGGTACATGGCAGTGTGTTCTCAGTGATTTATTAATCAAGGTACTATCCAATTAAAAACTTTCTCCAGGAAGTCATCTTGGCAAAGGTAATTTAACTTCTACATTTATGCTTAACCTAACCTTGCATTGTGACTTGTGAGAAGACCCTGCTAGTGAGAAAAAAAAAAGATCATTAGTTGCTATTATTAATCACAGGAAAATAATTCAAATATACCTGACTTTATCAATCAGCGGGTCAAAAGCACATTACTGTGGGTAGATACTAAAGTTCTGTTTAACAAATTTGTAACATTAATTCCCAGGTGTTAAAGCTTTATATTTGTTTTGTGAGCTTGTTTAATTTCCCTGAATAACTATTTTTCTCAAGTGTACCAAACTGATTTGAAATCACCTTTCTCAGTTTTCCTCCCTCTCTCCCTTCCTGGTTACCTTACTAACTTTCGCTTTAGTACCATTTAGCTGACTTGCATTACTGTCACATTACAGTTTTATATTAAAATGCTAATAATAGAGGAAATTGGGTTTTATTATTTACCACCATTTTTGTTCTTTTTTAAAAATTTTGTTATTGAAGGATAATTGCTTTACAGAATTTTGTTGTTTTCTGTCAAACCTCAACATGAATCAGCAGTAAGTATACATTTATCCCCTCCCTTTTGAACCTCCCTCCCATCTCCCGGCCCATCCCACCCCTGTAGATCAATACAGAGCCCCTGTTTGAGTTTCCTGAGCCATACAGTAAATTCCCATTGGCCTTCTGTTTTACCTATGATAATGTAAGTTTCCATGTTACTCTTTCCATACATCTCACCCTCTCCTCCCCTCTCCCCATGTCCATAAGTCTATTTTCTATGTCTGTTTCTCCATTGCTGCCCTGAAAATAAATTCATTGGCACCATCTTTCTAGATTCCATAT
>SJYX01006031.1:0-51887 GCA_006410675.1 Oreotragus oreotragus
GTGCCACAGGGCTGTCAAACATGCCACCGTGGTGTCAGTCAATACTTGGGGTGACAGTTGAGGCAGTGCAGGGAAATCAGGTTTATCTGGAGTGGACTGAAACATTCATGGGTCTTTTGGAATGGTGTCTTGACCCCTGGAGTTCCTCTCGACTCTCCTGTGGAGAGCACCTCCTCTTGAGATGCGATGGGAATGCTGGGAATTCTTTCGCAATGAAGCAGGGAAAGGAAGCCTCATCTTGAGCAGAGGAGGTGAAAACAAGGCTCCACTTGGTTTGTGGCGGGACCCTTGGTGTTCCTCTCGAGTGGAGACGGGTATGGCGGGGAAATTCTTGAGTTGCAGGAAGGGTGTGAAGGACCATTTCGAGGTCCAAGAGGGAAGGTGTGATTTCCCTCCAGACGCCGCAGAGGAAAAGGGCCTCATCTCGCATGGAGGGGAGAATCTCCTGGTTTTTCTCTCGTTGTGGCAGGTTCCTTTCGAGTTACGATGGGGACCTCAGGGACCCACTCATGTGGCCTCAGAAAAGGCCAGTCTCCATTAGAGTTGAGACGGGCCTCTCGGGATTCCTCTCCAGTTGGTGCCGGGTTCTCAGTCCTCATCTCCAGCTGGGGCCAGAACCTGAGGTTTTCTCTCCATTGCTGACATGGATCTTGGGGTTCCTCTTGAGTCTCCACAGGGAGTCAGGTCTCGTATCGACTGGAGACATGCATGTCCGCTTTCCTCCCGAGCTGTAGCAGCAGTGTCAGGCTTCCCATCAAGTTCAAACAGGGAACTGTGACTTTCCCTCTAGGTTCCACAGGGCTGTCACACGTGCCACCATGGTGTGAGTCGATACTTGGAGTGACAGTCGTAGCAGTGCAGGGAAATCAGGTTCATCTGGACTGTTTTGAGACATTTGGGGGACTTTGGGAGTGGTCTCACGACCCCTGGAGTTTCTCATGAGTTTCCTGTTGAGAGCGCTTCCTCTTGAGATGAGACAGGAACCCCGGGAATCCTTTTCTGATGAAGCAGGGAAAGGAACCCTCATCTCGAGCTTAGGAGGGGAAAACGGGGCTCCTCTTATGTTGTGTTGGGACCCTCGGTGTTCCTCACCAGTGGAGACAGGTATATCGGGGAACTTCTTGAGTTGCAGCCAGGGTGTGCAGGACCCTTTCGAGGTTCAAGAGGGAAGGTGTGATTTCCCTCGAGACGCCATCACGGAAAAGGACCTCATCTCACTGGAGGGAAAATCTTCTGGTTTTTCTGTAGTTGTGGCAGGTCCCTCTCTAGTTACGACGCAGATCTCATGGTGCCTTTCGTGTGGCCTCTGGAAAGGCCAGTCTCCATGCGAGTTGGGAGGGACCTCTCAGGATTACTCTCAAGTCTGTGCCAGGTCCTAAGTCCTCATCTGGAGCTGAAGCCAGAACCAAAGGTTTCCCCTTCAGTGCTGATATGGATCTTGGGGTTCCTCTGGAGTCTCCACAGGGGAGTCAGGCCTCGTCTCGACTGGAGACATGCACGTCTGCTTTCCTCCTGACCTGTAGCAGCAGTGTCAGGCTTCCAATAGAGTTGATACAGGAATCTTTGGCTTTCCCTCAAGGTGCACNGGGTTCCTCTGGAGTCTCCACAGGGGAGTCAGGCCTCGTCTCGACTGGAGACATGCACGTCTGCTTTCCTCCTGACCTGTAGCAGCAGTGTCAGGCTTCCAATAGAGTTGATACAGGAATCTTTGGCTTTCCCTCAAGGTGCACAGTGCTGTCACATGTGCCACCATGGGGTGAGTCGATACTCGGGGTGACAGTAGAGGCAGTGCATGGAAATCAAGTTCAGTTGGAGTGGACTGAGACATTTGGAGGACTTTTGGGATGGTGACACGACCCCTGCAGTTCCTCTCGATTTTCCTGTTGAGAGCGCCACCTCTTGAGATGTGACAGGAAAGCCGGGAATCCTTTAGCGAAGAATCAGGGAAATGAAACCTCATCTCGAGCTTAGGAGGGGAAAACAGGGGTCGGCTTGAGTTGTGGCATGACCCTCAGTGTTCCTCTCTAGTGGAGACGGGTATGTCGTGGAACTTCTTGAGTTTTGGCAAGGGTGTGAAGGACCGTTTGGAAGTTCAAGTTGGGAGGTGTGATTTCCCTTGAGACACCGCATTGGAAAAGGGCCTCATCTCGCCTGGAGAGGAGAATCTCCTGGATTTTCTTGGGTTGCTTCAGGTTCCTCTTGAGTTACAATGGGGACCTCAGGGACCAGCTCATGTGGTCTCAAGAAAGGCCAGCTGCATGCGAGTTCAGAGAGGCCTCTCGGGATTTCTCTCTTCAGTCGGTGACGGGTCCTAAGTCCTGATCTGCAGCTGAAGCCAGAACCTGAGGTTTCCTCTTTAGTGCTGTCATGTATCTTGTGGTTCCTCTGGTTTCTCCACTGGGGAGTCAGGCATCTTCTCGAATGGAGACATGCACGACCACTTTCCACCGAGCTGTAGCAGCTGTAGCAGCAGTGTCAGGGCCCCGTTGAGTTGACACAGGGATCTGTGACTCCCTCGAGATGCCACAGGGCTGTCACATGTGCCACTGTGGTGTGAGTTGATACTCGGGGAGACAGTCGAGGCAGTGTAGGGAAATCAGGTTCATCTGGAGTGGACTGAGAAATTTGGGGGTCTTTTGGAATGGTGGCACGACCCCTGGAATTCATCTCAACTTTCCTGTGGAGAACGCCTCCTCTTGAGATGCGACGGGAATGCTGGGAATCCTTTCCTGACGAAGCAGGGAAAGGAACCCTCATCTCGAGCTAAGGAGGGGACAACGGGGCTCCTCTTGACTTGTGGCAGGATCCTCGGTGTTCCTCTCGAATACAGACAGGTATCTCGGGATCTTCTTGAATTGCAGCAAGGGTGTGAAGGACCCTTTTGAGGTCCAAGAGGGAAGGTGTGATTTCCCTCAAGACACCATAGCGTAAAAGGGCCTAATCTTGCCTGGAGGGGAGAATCTCCTGTTTTTTCTCAAGTTGCAGTAGGTCCCCAAAAAGTTACGATGGGGACTTCAGGGACCCGCTTGTGTGGCCTCAGGAAAGGCCAGTCTCCATGTGAGTTGCGATTGGCCTCTCGGGATTTGTCTCCAGTAAGTGCCGAGTCCTATGTCCTCGTATGGAGGTGAGGCTGGGACCTGAGGTTTCCTTTCCAGTGCTGACATGGATCTTGGGGTTTCTCTGGTGTCTCCACATGGGAGTCAGGCATCGTCTCGAGTGGAGACATGCACGTTCGCTTTCCTTCTAAGCTGTAGCAGCAGTGTCAGGCTTCCCGTGGAGTTGACACAACGATCTGTGGCTTTCCTTCGAGGATCCACAGGTCTACCACATGTGCCACCGTGGTGTGAGTAGATACTCGGGGAGACAGCCGAGGCAGTGCAGGGAAATCAGGTTGATCTGGAGTGGACTGAGACATTGCGGGACTTTTGGAAAGGTGGCACGACCCCTTGAGTTCCTCTCAACTTTCCTGTTGAGAGCGCCTCCTCTTGAGATGTGAAGGGAATGCCAGGAAACCTTTCCCGATGAGGCAGGGAGAGTAATCCTCATCTCGAGCTGAGTAGGGGACAACAGGGCTCCTCTTGAGTTTGGCTTGACCCTCTGTGTTCCTCTCAAGTGGAGACGAGTATGTTGGGGAATTTCTTGAGTTACAGAAAGGGTGTGAAGTACCCTTTTGAGGTCCAAGAGGGAAGGTGTGATTTCATGTGAGACGCCGCCATGGAAAAGGGCCTCATCTCACCTGGAGAGGAGGATCTCCTGGTTTTTCCCTAGTTGCGGCAGGTTCCTCTTGAGCTATGAAGGGACTTCACCGACCCACTGGTGTGGCTTCAGGAAAAGCCAGACTCCATGCGAGTTCCGTGGGTCCTCTCTGGATTCCTTTCCAGTCAGTTCCGAGTCCTTAGTCCTTATCAGGGGTTGACGCCGGGACCTGAGTTTTCCTCTTCAGTGCTGACATGGTCCTGGGTTTCCTCTGGAGTCTCCAAAGGGGAGTCAGGCCTCGTCTCAGTGGAGACATGCACGTCCACTTTCCTCCCGAGGTGTAGCAGCAGTGTCAGGGTTCCTGTAGAATTGACACAGGGATCTGTGGCTTTCTCTCGAGGTGACACAAGGCTGTCACACGTGCCACCATTCTGTGAATTGATACTCGGGGTGACAGTCGAGGCTGTGCAGGGAAATCAGGTTCATCTGTTTTGGACTCAGACATTTGGGGGTCTTTTGGAATGGTGGCACGACCACTGGAGTTCCTCTCGACTTTCCTGTTGAGAGCGCCTCCTCTTCAGATGCGACGGGAACGCCAGGAAATCTTTCCTGACGAAGCAGGGAAAGGAATCCTGATCTCGAGCTGAGGAGGGGACAAGGGGGCTCCTCTTGAGGTGTGGCGGGACCCTCGGTGTTCCTCTTGAGTGGAGACGGGTATGTCAGGGAACTTCTTGAGATGCAGCAATTGTGGGAAGGACCCTTTCGAGGTCCAAGAAGGAAGGTGTGATTTCCCTCAAATGTCACAGCGGAAAAGGACCTCATCTCGCCTGCAAGGCAGAATCTCCTGGTTTTTCTCAAGTTGCGACAGGTCCCTCTCGAGTTACAACAGGGAACTCAGGGACCCGCTCGTGCAGCCTCAGGAAAGGGCAGTCTCCATGCGAGTTGCCAGGGGCCTCTCGGGATAACTCTCCAGTCAGTGCAGGGCCCTAAGTCCTAGCCTGGAGCTGAGGCCTGGACTTGAGGTTTCCTCTCCAGTGCTGACATGGATCTTGGGGTTCCTCTGGAGTCTCCAAAGGGGAGTCAGGCCTCGTCTCAAGTGAAGACATGCTCGGCCACTTTCCTCCCGAGATGTAGCAGCAGTGTCAGGCTTCCCATCTTGTTGACACAGGTNTCCTCTCCAGTGCTGACATGGATCTTGGGGTTCCTCTGGAGTCTCCAAAGGGGAGTCAGGCCTCGTCTCAAGTGAAGACATGCTCGGCCACTTTCCTCCCGAGATGTAGCAGCAGTGTCAGGCTTCCCATCTTGTTGACACAGGTATCTGCGGCTTTAACTCTAGGTGCCACATTGCTGTTACACGTGCCACTGTGATGTGAGTCGATACTCGGAGTGACAGTCGAGGCAGTGCAGGGAAATCAGGTTCATCTGAAGTGGACTGAGACATTTAGGGGTCTTTTGGAATGGTGGCACGACACCTGGCTTTCCTCTCAACTTTCCTGTTGAGAACCCTTCCTCTTGTGATATGATGGGAATGACGGGAATCCTCATCTCGAGCTGAGGAAGGGACAACTGGTCTCCTTTTGAGTTGTGGCGGGCCTCTTGGTGTTCCTCTCGAGTGGAGACGGGTTTGTCAGGGAATTTCTTGAGTTGCACTAAGAGTGTGAAGGGCCCTTTCGAGGTCCAAGAGGGAAGCTGTGATTTCCATTAAGACACCACAGCGGAAATGGACCTCATCTCACCTGGAGGGGAGAATCTCCGTGTTTTTTTCGAGTTGCAGCAGGTCCCTCTAGAGGTACGACAGGGACCTCAGGTACCCACTCGGGTGGCCTCAGGGAAGGTCAGTCTCCATGTGAGTTGCGAGGGGCTTCTCATTATTCCTCTCCAGTCGATGCCAGGTCCTAAGTCCTCATCTGGAGCTGAAGCTAGGGCCTGAGCTTTCCTCTCCAGTGCAGAAATGGATCTTGGGGTTCCTCTGGAGCATCCACAGGAGAGTCAGGCCTCGTCTTGAGTCGAGGCATGCATGTCGAATTCCTCCCAAGCTGTAGCAGCAGTGTCAGGCTTCCTGTCGAGATGACACAGGGATCTGTGGCTTTCCCTCGAGGTGCCACAGGGCTGTCACACATGCCACTGTGGTGTGAGTCAATACTCGGGGTGACAGTCGAGGCAGTGCAGGGAAATCATGTTCGTCTGGAGTGGACTGAGACTTTTGGGAAATTTTGTATTGGTGGCATGACACCTNGACACAGGGATCTGTGGCTTTCCCTCGAGGTGCCACAGGGCTGTCACACATGCCACTGTGGTGTGAGTCAATACTCGGGGTGACAGTCGAGGCAGTGCAGGGAAATCATGTTCGTCTGGAGTGGACTGAGACTTTTGGGAAATTTTGTATTGGTGGCATGACACCTGGAGTTCCTCTCGACTTTCCTGTTGAGAGCACCTCCTCTTGAGATGCGACGGGAATGCCAGGAATCTTCTTCCAATTAAGTAGGGAAAGGAAACCTTATCTCGAACTGAGGAGGGGAAAACAAGGCTCCTCTTGAGTTGTGGCATGATCCTGGGTGTTCCTCTTGAATGGAGATGGATATGTCAGGGAAGTTCTCGAGTTGCAGCAATGGTGAGAAAGACCCTTTTGAGGATCAAGAGAGAAGGTGTGATTTCCCTAGAGACTCCACAGAGGAAAAGCGCCTCATCTCGCCTGGAAGGGAGAATCTCCTGGTTTTTCTCGAGTTGTGGAAGTTTCCTCTAGAGTTTCGACGGGACCTCAGGGACCGGCTCGTTTGCCCTCAGGAAAGGCCAGTCTCCATGCGAGTTGCGAGGGGCCTCTTGGGATTGCTCTCCAGTCGGTGCCAGGACCTAAGTCCACCTCTGGAGCTGAGGCCGGAACCTGAGGTTTCCTCTCCAGTGCTGACATGTATCGTGGGGTTCCTCTGGAGTATCCACAGGAAAGTCAGGCCTTGTGTCGAGTGGAGACATACACGTCTGCATCCCTCCTGAGCTATAGCAGCAGTTTCAGTCTTCCCGTCGACTTGACAGAGGGATCTGTGGCTTTCTCGCGAGGTGCCCCAGAGCTGTCACACGTGCCACAGTGGTGTGAGTCAATACTTGGGGTGACAGTCAACACAGTGCATGGAAATCAGGTTCATCTGCAGTGGATTGAGACATCTGTGGGCCTTTTGGAATGGTGGCACGACCCCTGGAGTTCCTATCGGCTTTCCTCTTGAGAGCGCCTCCTCTTGAGATGCTACAGGAACGCCGAGAATCCTTTCCAGACGAACTAGGGAAAGGAACCCTCATCTCGAGCTGAGGAGGGGAAGACAGGGCTCCTCTTGAGTTTTGGCACGACCCTCGGTGTTCCTCTCGAGTGGAGACGGGTATATCGGGGAACTTCTTGAATTGCAGGAAGGGTTTGAAGCACCCTTTTGAGGTTCAAGAGTGAAGCTGTCATTTCCGTCAAGACGGCGCAGCTGAAGAAGGCCTCATTTCGCCTGGAGGAGAAAATCTCCTGTTTTTTCTCTAGTTGCAGTAGGTTCCTCTCGAGTTACGATGGGGACCTGAGGGACTGCTCCTGTGCCCTCAGAAAAGGCCAGTTTCCATGCGAGTTGCAAAGGGCCCCTCGGAATTGCTGTCCAGTCGTGCCAGGTCCTAAGTCCTCATCTGGAGCTGAGGCCAGAAAATGAGGTTTCCTTTCCAGTGCTGACATGGACCTTGGGGTTCCTCTGGAGTCACCACAGGGGAGTCAGGCCTCATCTCGAGTGAAAACATGAAGGTCCGCTTTCCTCCCAAGCTGTAGCAGCAGTGTAAGTCTTCCCACCCGAGTTGACACAGGGATCTTTGGCTTTCCCTCGAGGTCCCACAGGGCTGTCACACGTGCCACTGTGGTGTGAGTTGTTACTCGGGGTGACAGTTGAGGCAGTGCAGGGAAATCAGGTTCCTCTGGAGTGGACTGAGTCATTTGGGGGTCTTTTGGAATGGTAGCAGGACCCCTGGAGTTTCTCTTGACATTCCTGTGGAGAGCACCTCCTCTTGAGATGCGACGGGAACACCGGAAATCCTCTCCTGAAGAAGCAGGGAAAGGAACCCTCATCTCGAGCTGAGTAGGGGACAACGGGGCTCCTCTTGAGTTGTAGCGTGACACTCGGTGTTCCTCTCGAGTGGAGACGGGTATGTCGGGGAACTTATTGAGTGGCAGGAAGGGTGAGAAAGACCCTTTCGAGGTCCAAGAGGGAAGGAGTGATTACCCTCAAGATACCGCAGCAGACAAGGACCTCATCTTGTCTGGAGGAGAGAATCTCCTGGTTTTCTTCGTGTTGCAGCAGGTCCCTCTTGAGTTATGATGGGGACCTCAGGGACCCGCTGATGTGGCCTCAGGAAAGGTCAGTTTCCATGCGAGTTGCGAGTGGCCTCTCGGGATTCCTCTCCAGTTGGTGCCCTGTCATAAGTCCTCGTCTGGAGCTGAGGCCGGAACCTGAGGTTTCCTCTCCAGTGCTGATGGATCTTGGGTTCCTGGGTACAGCCCCAGTGGATCCAAGGCATTTAAATCAGGGACGCTGTTGGCGAGTAAAGACTTATTTATTTATTAATATAAGATTGGATTAAGAAAAAAATAGTGTAGTAGGAAAATTAAGTGGAGAAAGAAGGCTGAATAACTTGGCTTACGGGGAAGACCAATAAAGTTCCAGACAAGCAGCTTGCACCATCTACTTTGGGCCACCAGCGCCCACTTGAATATTGAAGGGTACCCCACCTCAGGCTCCCATTTGCACATTTCTTAAAAGCCAGGGCAAGTAAGTAGACTTGGTGAGCCATCCCGCTCTAGATGGGAATTCAGCCTGAAATTAGACTAAAGAGGAAAAGGAAGGAGAGGGAGAAAAAGAGAGAGAGAGAGACAGGGGGGAGCCAGATTCCCAAGAAACTAGGCCAAGAGACTGGTCCGAGAAACTGGCCCATCCATTATTGTTCAGAAGGCCTTTTTATACTTTTGATAATACCTAGAAGTCAATGTGTAACACAAACTTATGCAGTGTTAGCAGCCCAGACTCTTATAAAAACCAGGCTTTTCTCTCTGCATACCTAGTTGTATACACAAATCTTAGGTAATTTACATCATCTTCTGGCCAAAAAGGCCAATTAACATTTTACAGCCTTTTTTCTGAAAAGGGTTTGTCAACCAGAAGACCTATTTGTGTTGATCTTCCCAAAGTCTGGTGCCACTCTCAGAAAGCACTAAATAAAGTTACATTCTTACATAGCAAGGACACAAGAGGAGTGCAGTGATATAAAACAAAGAGAAAAGTAATTAACTCAAAGTCTAGTGTTGCTAACATCAAAACTACTATATATCTTATTCAATATCCCATTTACATTGATTAACATCTTCCCAGGGCCTAAAAGATAAAGAATATAAAGTTCTGGCAGCAATAATTGAGTCAGCAGTGAAAACCCATCACCAATATGATTTTTAGCTCTTTAGAAGACTCTATATCTTTAAGATTCTTTTAAGCTTTGGCACTCTCGCGGTTGGGGGGTTGTAAGCAATTCACAAGCTGTAAGAGGTCTGGGAACCTGTTAGGCAAGCTAGAGAGCTATCAGAGGGGTTTAACTGAAACATCCCTTTCAAATGCAGAAGACTAAAGCCCTGATTTGACTTTTTCCAGAGAATATCAGAAGAGCAGAGTAGAAAAGCCAGCAGATGTTTTGGTTTTTGGGGTACATGCTCAGGAAATTCCAGGGGGAAACCCTGAAGCCTGATCATGTCCTTGTGTTTTGTCAGGCTTCCTTCCTCATGAACTTGTCATGGGCGGGATTCCTCACTCCAGTTTCCGGCATCTCCCCCTTTTTTATTATTAATTTTTTAATCAGGTGCAGTTCTGTCGCAAGATTTTGAATGTTCTGCTGAAGAATCCTGACAATAAAAGGAAGAATGATTACGAGGAGCAGGATTATCGCACCCACAACAACATAACTAGAAACAGTAGACAGAATAGTCTTNCGACGAAGCAGGGAAAGGAACCCTCATCTCGAGCTGAGGAGGGGAAGACAGGGCTCCTCTTGAGTTTTGGCACGACCCTCGGTGTTCCTCTCGAGTGGAGACGGGTATATCGGGGAACTTCTTGAATTGCAGGAAGGGTTTGAAGCACCCTTTTGAGGTTCAAGAGTGAAGCTGTCATTTCCGTCAAGACGGCGCAGCTGAAGAAGGCCTCATTTCGCCTGGAGGAGAAAATCTCCTGTTTTTTCTCTAGTTGCAGTAGGTTCCTCTCGAGTTACGATGGGGACCTGAGGGACTGCTCCTGTGCCCTCAGAAAAGGCCAGTTTCCATGCGAGTTGCAAAGGGCCCCTCGGAATTGCTGTCCAGTCGTGCCAGGTCCTAAGTCCTCATCTGGAGCTGAGGCCAGAAAATGAGGTTTCCTTTCCAGTGCTGACATGGACCTTGGGGTTCCTCTGGAGTCACCACAGGGGAGTCAGGCCTCATCTCGAGTGAAAACATGAAGGTCCGCTTTCCTCCCAAGCTGTAGCAGCAGTGTAAGTCTTCCCACCCGAGTTGACACAGGGATCTTTGGCTTTCCCTCGAGGTCCCACAGGGCTGTCACACGTGCCACTGTGGTGTGAGTTGTTACTCGGGGTGACAGTTGAGGCAGTGCAGGGAAATCAGGTTCCTCTGGAGTGGACTGAGTCATTTGGGGGTCTTTTGGAATGGTAGCAGGACCCCTGGAGTTTCTCTTGACATTCCTGTGGAGAGCACCTCCTCTTGAGATGCGACGGGAACACCGGAAATCCTCTCCTGAAGAAGCAGGGAAAGGAACCCTCATCTCGAGCTGAGTAGGGGACAACGGGGCTCCTCTTGAGTTGTAGCGTGACACTCGGTGTTCCTCTCGAGTGGAGACGGGTATGTCGGGGAACTTATTGAGTGGCAGGAAGGGTGAGAAAGACCCTTTCGAGGTCCAAGAGGGAAGGAGTGATTACCCTCAAGATACCGCAGCAGACAAGGACCTCATCTTGTCTGGAGGAGAGAATCTCCTGGTTTTCTTCGTGTTGCAGCAGGTCCCTCTTGAGTTATGATGGGGACCTCAGGGACCCGCTGATGTGGCCTCAGGAAAGGTCAGTTTCCATGCGAGTTGCGAGTGGCCTCTCGGGATTCCTCTCCAGTTGGTGCCCTGTCATAAGTCCTCGTCTGGAGCTGAGGCCGGAACCTGAGGTTTCCTCTCCAGTGCTGATGGATCTTGGGTTCCTGGGTACAGCCCCAGTGGATCCAAGGCATTTAAATCAGGGACGCTGTTGGCGAGTAAAGACTTATTTATTTATTAATATAAGATTGGATTAAGAAAAAAATAGTGTAGTAGGAAAATTAAGTGGAGAAAGAAGGCTGAATAACTTGGCTTACGGGGAAGACCAATAAAGTTCCAGACAAGCAGCTTGCACCATCTACTTTGGGCCACCAGCGCCCACTTGAATATTGAAGGGTACCCCACCTCAGGCTCCCATTTGCACATTTCTTAAAAGCCAGGGCAAGTAAGTAGACTTGGTGAGCCATCCCGCTCTAGATGGGAATTCAGCCTGAAATTAGACTAAAGAGGAAAAGGAAGGAGAGGGAGAAAAAGAGAGAGAGAGAGACAGGGGGGAGCCAGATTCCCAAGAAACTAGGCCAAGAGACTGGTCCGAGAAACTGGCCCATCCATTATTGTTCAGAAGGCCTTTTTATACTTTTGATAATACCTAGAAGTCAATGTGTAACACAAACTTATGCAGTGTTAGCAGCCCAGACTCTTATAAAAACCAGGCTTTTCTCTCTGCATACCTAGTTGTATACACAAATCTTAGGTAATTTACATCATCTTCTGGCCAAAAAGGCCAATTAACATTTTACAGCCTTTTTTCTGAAAAGGGTTTGTCAACCAGAAGACCTATTTGTGTTGATCTTCCCAAAGTCTGGTGCCACTCTCAGAAAGCACTAAATAAAGTTACATTCTTACATAGCAAGGACACAAGAGGAGTGCAGTGATATAAAACAAAGAGAAAAGTAATTAACTCAAAGTCTAGTGTTGCTAACATCAAAACTACTATATATCTTATTCAATATCCCATTTACATTGATTAACATCTTCCCAGGGCCTAAAAGATAAAGAATATAAAGTTCTGGCAGCAATAATTGAGTCAGCAGTGAAAACCCATCACCAATATGATTTTTAGCTCTTTAGAAGACTCTATATCTTTAAGATTCTTTTAAGCTTTGGCACTCTCGCGGTTGGGGGGTTGTAAGCAATTCACAAGCTGTAAGAGGTCTGGGAACCTGTTAGGCAAGCTAGAGAGCTATCAGAGGGGTTTAACTGAAACATCCCTTTCAAATGCAGAAGACTAAAGCCCTGATTTGACTTTTTCCAGAGAATATCAGAAGAGCAGAGTAGAAAAGCCAGCAGATGTTTTGGTTTTTGGGGTACATGCTCAGGAAATTCCAGGGGGAAACCCTGAAGCCTGATCATGTCCTTGTGTTTTGTCAGGCTTCCTTCCTCATGAACTTGTCATGGGCGGGATTCCTCACTCCAGTTTCCGGCATCTCCCCCTTTTTTATTATTAATTTTTTAATCAGGTGCAGTTCTGTCGCAAGATTTTGAATGTTCTGCTGAAGAATCCTGACAATAAAAGGAAGAATGATTACGAGGAGCAGGATTATCGCACCCACAACAACATAACTAGAAACAGTAGACAGAATAGTCTTTCCAGAAGTGAAGTCAGAGAAGATGTGGAAAAAGTCATTGGCTCCTCCCATGGTGGTAAAATCTAATAGGGAGTGTTCCAAGGTCTGAATCTGATCATGAAGTTTCCCTAAGTCTAAGCTAATATCTGAGTTGTTCCAAACACCTAAAATATGGTCTTTGATTCTTTCCCATTCAAAATCTGTCTCGTTTATTTTCAGGGAGGTAACACATATCCCCCGGTAGTCGGCATGACATGAAAGAGCCATTTTTACTTTCAGACTCTGTAATTCAGTCCCAATATGCATTATTGCTTCTTCTAGCGCATCAACCCTCATTTCTAGCTTCCTATCTATAACTTCCTGTGTTGCCAGAGTTAAAGAAACATTTTTGGATACAGTATCAACAAATGGGGCTGTATGCAATTGTTGAGACAATGATGCCATCACAGTAACAGAAGTAATTGCAGTCATCAAAGCTGATAGTCCCAAAGTAAGGAAGCCCACAAACTGTCGTATCATTAAATCTTGTAGCTGTTGCAGCACAGCTAGGCCATGGTTATCATACCAATACGTGGCTACAGTTACAGGTACCATGAGATAGGGCAGACGCCTTAAAACCATGAAAGACCAAACATTATATTGAGGAGTTAAGCAGGATGCAAGCATACATTGTTCACAAGACACTACATGGGGTCCACCTTTATAATTTAATTGTATGTTAAGTCTTCCAAAATCATTAGTGAAAGGAAAAACATGAGGAGAGGGTAGACAAGCTAAAATAGAGTAAATAGAGGTATTTTTTAGTAGGGTTAAAATAATAGGGTTGGTAGCGACAAGAAATTTCCAAATTTCTCGCTGTCAAAATGTTTTACCTTTAGCCGTATAAGACAGCATAGGGGGAACAAATTGATTATGATGCCATCTAGTGGCGACTAACGGCCAAGGAACTGAATATTCTTTCCAACTGTCCAATCTATTGATAAAGCCATCACTGGACTCAGGGTCCTGACCTGGATTTGGGTTGCTCCAGTCCTGAAATGTACAATTTCTTCCTCCCGGTATTCTGTAATCAATTCTCGAATTATAAGTACAAGATTTCCAAGTCGCATATCCTGAATGATCATCTATAGTTTTCCATATGACATCTGAGGGAGCAACATCGTCACAATTTGGATATTCTTGTGGAGCTTTGAGAGACAAGGACTTATAGGGGTCAAGGACCCCAGGCATACGAGCTTGTAATATCCAAACAGCCTGATCCCCTTTAGATGCAAATTTAGAGGTTGGGGAATCTGTCATAACTGCTTTTGTAGAGGCTCAAACGCATCCTCTCTTGGTAACGAACTTTCCTCTATGGCCAGAAGGAAAATTAAAGCAAATAGGAAAATCACCTGCTAGTCCTTTAAAGGTATAATTAAAATTAATAGGGTATTGGTCTTTTATATAGGAAGTATTAGATCCTCCCGAAAGGCGAGGTTGGTCTGTATTAACCCATATTGGGTCACTGTTCCCAGTAACAACTTGGAAAGTTGGAGGATCTGGGAGAAAGGCCTAATATTTGGTTGGAATGGGAGAGGCGCTTACCTGACAAGAGAGTAGAGCAAGCATGGCAATAAACACCCTTTCAGGAGAGACTCAACATCCCTGTAGGGAAACTATCCCCTGTGCCTGGTGACAGAGCACCTTAATCTGTCCCCAGGTGGGTATGAAGGCTAGTTGGGTTGACTGAGCTGGGCGTCCTAATGGACTCTTATGAGGCAAAAAATTAGGAGGAGCAATATCCTGTATCTGAAGTCGTAACATCTGTCCAGTGGGTGGCTCCACTCCTCGCTCATCAGGGATCTCTGATGTCAGCTGTCCCAGGGTCAGCAGCGCTTCCCGTACTGGTGGAGGGAGCGGGGGAAGAGGAGGATTCTTCCTCCTTAGAGATTGTGGTGGTGGGGGCATCTGGTATCCAGGGAGCTGAGACATGGCGAATCAGTCTGTCTGGAACACAAATCGGAGAGTCTGCGTCCTGTGGAAAAATATAAGCATACCTTCCCCCGCTGGTTAAAAAGGGGTCGAGACCTTTCCATTGTCCTGAGAGAAGGTCCCTCCATTTTACTAATGGTTTTGCATTCAATTGCTCCGGGCACCAATGGCAAAGCATTGCAGTGTTTCTGGATGAATCAGCATTTAAGTTATTTATTACAAAAAGAGTATGTTGCAAAATCTGATGGAGGGGGCTATTTAAATTCCCCTTCTTTTAGTTTTTCAATATGAAATTTCAGTGTTTGATTTGCTCTTTCCATGATGGCTTGTCCCTGTGGATTATAAGGGATGCCGGTCTTCTGTTTGATCTGAAACACTGTACAAAATTGCTGAAAAGATTTAGAGGTATAAGCAGGGGCATTATCAGTTTTTCAAGCTTTAGGCAAGCCCAGATATGAAAAACATGTAAAAAGATGTTGTATTACATCTTTAACTTCTTCCCCTGTATGAGCAGTAGCTATAATGACATGAGAAAAGGTATCCACAGTTACATGAATAAAAGACAATTTTCCAAATGAAGAGACATGGGTTACATCTATTTGCCAGAGTGTGTTAGGTTTGAGACTGTGAGGGTTAACTCCCAGAGGCAAAGCATTCATGGTAGTAGGACAGTGTAAACAGGAGCAAACAATCTCTTGGGCAGATTCTCGAGGAATTTGAAACTGGTATCATAAGGCAGTGGCATTCTGATGATGAAGTGAGTGAGAAGCTCGGGCTTCTTTGAAAACAGAAGCTACTGAAATCCTGGTTAGCGAATCTGCCAGATCATTAAGAGCATTTAAAGGGCCAGGCAGACCGGAATGAGCCCGAATGTGGCCGATAAAGAATGTCCAATTTCTTTTCCAAATTTGCTGCTGCAGTCTAGTTAATAAATGGAAGATAGCAGTTTTGTTTTCGGGCAGAACTGCAGTCTCAATATGTGGAAACAGCCTGATCACATACTGAGAGTCAGAGTAAAGATTAAATTCCTCTTCTGCAAACATAACAAAAGCCTCCATAACAGCTGTGATTTCAGCTCTTTGAGCTGAAGTTTCTTGTTTCCAAAAACTTCTGATGATCTCTTATGACTATAGAGGCTTTCCCATTAGCTGATCCATCAGTAAAGGCTATCTGAGCATCCAGAATAGGGAGCTGTTTACATCTAACAGGGAAAATAACTGGATATTTGCACGTAAAATTTAGCAAAACATGCGAGGGCAAATGATTCAAAATTTGACCACAGTAGTTCCCTATAAGCTAAGCTAAGTCATTTCAGTCGTGTCCGACTCTGTGTGACTCCATAGATAGCAGCCCACCAGGCTCCCCCATCCCTGGGATTCTCCAGGCAAGAATACTGGAGTGGGTTGCCATTTCCTTCTCCAATGCATGAAAGAGAAAAGTGAAAGTGAAGTCGCTCAGTCTGTCCGACTGTTAGCGACCCCATGGACTGCANGCAGCCCACCAGGCTCCCCCATCCCTGGGATTCTCCAGGCAAGAATACTGGAGTGGGTTGCCATTTCCTTCTCCAATGCATGAAAGAGAAAAGTGAAAGTGAAGTCGCTCAGTCTGTCCGACTGTTAGCGACCCCATGGACTGCAGCCCACCAGGCTACTCCGTCCATTGGATTTTCCAGGCAAGAGTACTGGGGTGGGGTGCCAATGCCGTCCCCGAGTTCCCTATAGCCATCTGCCAATCATCATCAAACATTAGAAGAGCATCAAGCTGTTCCTTATTATATGGAATTACAATCTCTGATGGCTCTTTACCAAACAGTTCAATGCTCTGTTTCCTTCCTTTTAGTATTAATGTGGCAATTAGACTGGGATAAGAAGCCACGACTTTTTTAGCTTGGGCGGGAAGATGGATCCATTCTAAAGGGCCATTTTGCCACAGAACTCCCATAGGCACTGTTGGAGTAGCTAGACAAAGGAACTGCCAAGTCATCGTCAAATCAATTATTTTTACATAACTCTTCGATAAGGCTGCTGCTACTTTCTCTAGGGCTTCCTGAGCCTCAGCTGTTAATCGTCTTTTAGAATTTGGATCAGGATCCCCGAGTAGAATGTTATAAAGAGGTTTCAATTCGGCAGTGGTTAATTTTAAATATGGTCTAATACAATTAATATCACCTAAGTGTTTTTGATAATCATTTAAAGTAATAAGATTGTCTTTTCTCAATTGCAGCTGGGCATGAGTCACTTTCTGAATTTATGACTCTTCCTAGGTAAGTGATGGGCGGATTGATTTGAATTTTTTCTGCGGCAATTTTTAGACCTCTATCTGTCAATGCCTGGGTCAAATATTGGAGGACAGTTTGCAAATGAGCTCTATCAGGGTGAGCCATTAAAATCATACATATAGTGAATCATATATACCTGTTCATATTTAATCCTAGTAAATTTCTGGCATAGATTGGGGCTATTTTTCATTCCTTGAGGCAAAACCTTCCATTGAAACCATAAGTAAGGCTGTTTAAGATTCTCTGATGGCAGGCTAAAGGCAAATCGCTTTTTATCCTCAGGATTTAAGGGAATAGTGAAAAAACAATCTTGTAAATCAATCACAATTATATTATATCCCTCTGGAATGGCTACTGGGGATGGGAGCCCAGGTTGTAAGGCTCCCATGTCCTCCATGGTGGCATCAATTGCTCTCAAATCCTGCAAAAGTCGCCATTTACCAGATTTTTTTTCTGAATAACAAAAATAGGAGAGTTCCAGGGGCAATTGGAGGGCTCAATATGTCCCAATTCTAATTGTTAAAAGATTAATGCTTTAGCTGCCAGTAATTTTTCCTTAGGCAGAGGACATTGTTCCACCCACACTGGATCTTGAGATTTCCATGTAATGGGGTCAGCAGCAGAAACAATGGCCTCCATTATAAATTTGGATAGCCCAATCCAGTACGTAAGTGTCGAGGAGTTGGGCAAATTGGCTCAATTATTCCTGTCTGTTGTTTACCCAATCCTCTTGATGGATCATAGCCCATCTGCAACATCTGAGAGGTCACTTTATCATCAGGGCTAAAAAGTAACACTCCCTTTTGAGACAGCACGTCCCTCCCCCAAGGGTAAGGGGGAGCGAAGGAATGACATAATGTTGGAAAGTTCCACAGGTATCCTTAAATTGCCAATCTAAAATTTTTTCACTTTTAGCTACTGTGGGGTCTCTTCCTATCCCCACCAAGTTATTTTCAGTAGTATATGTGGGCCAGGAGCTGGGCCAGTCTTTTCCTGAAATGCAAGAAACATCTGCTCTTGTGTCTAATAATCCCACAATAGGTTTGCCATTAACCAGAATAGTTTTCACAGGACGTTTCTGAGTAATTTCTGTTATCCACAAAACCATATCACAAGACCCAAATCCTTTCTCCTGCCTTTCACTCTGAGTAGCCATGTGTCCTATGGCAGCACGGTAAGGCAAAAGCAAAAGCTGTGCTATTCTTTGTGCCTGTTGTATTTGGAAAGTTTTAGTTGAGGATGAAATCATTACCTGAATTTCTCCTGTGTAATTTGAGTCAATTATTCCAGGGATGATTGTGAGACCTTGCATAGCTAAGGAACTTCTGCCTAATATAATTCCCACTAAACCTGTCAGTAATGGGCCTTTAACTCCTGTAGGGATTTTTATAGTGGGGCTATCTGGTGTTAATATTGTTGGGGTGGTGGAACTGAGGTCCAGTCCTGCGCTGCCTGAGGTTGCTCTGATGAGTTCTGTGACGGGACAAAGGGAATAAATGAGTTCAGTGAGGCTGCCCCAATTGTTGTCAGGGCCTGGGAATGGCCCCTCAATCCATTTCCCGACTGCTGGCTGGGGCCTAAAGGAGTTCCATTTCTATGGAATCTTGACCTGCAGTCTCTTACCCAATGATATCCTCTTTGACAGCGAGGGCAGAGAGACCTAGGGAGATTAGCAGACACAGCCGGGGAGGCAAAAATCGGCAGAGAAGAACTGGCTGCTTTTAGGGGACAAGCATGCATAAAGACCCCTGAATTTCCCCTGAACTCTCCTGTTGAGAGCGCCTTCTCTTGAAATGCGAGGTGAACGCCGGGAATCCTTTCCCAGCAGAGCAGGGAAAGGGACCCTTGTCTGGAGCTGAGCAGGGGAAAACGGGATTCCTCTTGAGTTGTGGTGGGACCCTCGGTGTTCCTCTCGAGTGGAGACAGGTATGTCAGGAACTTCTTGAGTCGCAGCAAGGGTGTGAAGGACCCTTTCGAGGTTCAAGACAGAAGGGGTGATTTCCCCAGAGACACTGCAGCGGGCAAGGGCCACATCTCGCCTGGAGGGGAGAATCTACTGGCTTTTCTTGAGTTGCAGCAGATTCCTCTACAGTTATGATGTGGACCTCATGGATCCGCTCCTGTGGCCTCATGTAAGGCCAGTCTCCATGCGAGATGCGAGGGGCCTCTCAGGATTCCTCCCCAGTCAGTGCCGAGTATTAAGTCCTCGTCTGGAGCTGAGGCCAGAAACTGAGGTTTCTTCTCCAGTGCTACCAGGGATCTTGGGATTCCTCTGGAATCTCCACAGGGGAGTCAGGCCTCATCTTGAGTGGAGAAGTGCCCACCCGCATTCCTCCAGAACTGTAGCAGCAGTGTAAGGCTTCCCGTCGAGTTGACACAGGGATTTGTGGCTTTCCCTCAAGGTGCCACAGGGCTGTCACCCATGCCACCGTGATGTGAGCTGATACTCGGGGTAACAGTCAAGGCAGTGCCAGCAAATCAGGTTCATCAGGGGTGGACTGAGACATTTGGTGGTCTTTTGGAATTGTGGCACGACCCCTGGAGTTCCTCTCAACTCTCCTGTGCAGAGCGCCCCCTCTTGGTATGTAAAAGCAATGATGGGAATACTTTCCCGACAGCAGGTAAAGGGACCCTCATCTGAACGTGAGCAGGGGAAAACGGGGCTCCTCTTGAGTTGTGGTGGGACCCTCGGTGTTCCTCTCGAGTGGGGACGGGTATGTCAGGGAACTTCTTGAGTCACAGCAAGGGTGAGAAGGACCCTTTCGAGGTTCAAGAGGGAGGGGGTGATTTCCCCAGAGACACTGCAGCGGGCAAGGGCCACATCTCGCCTGGAGGGGAGAATCTCCTGGTTTTTCTTGAGTTGCAGCAGATTCCCCTACAGTTATGATGTGGACCTCATGGATCCGCTCCTGAGGCCTCATGTAAGGCCAGTCTCCATGCGAGATGCGAGGGGCCTCTTAGGATTTCTCCCCAGTCAGTGCCGGGTCCTAAGTCCTCATCTGGAGCTTAGGCCGGAACCTGAGGTTTCCTCTCCAGTGCTTCCAGGGATCTTGGGATTGCTCTGGAGTCTCCACAGGGGAGTCAGACTTCGTCTCGAGTGGATACGTGCACATCCGCTTTCCTCTCAAGCTGTAGCAGCAGTGTCAGGCTTCCCGTTGAGTTGACACAGGGATCTGTGGCTTTAACTCGAGGTGCCACAGGGCTGTCATAGGTGCCAAAGTTGTGTGAGCCAATACTCGGGGAGACAGTCGAGGCAGTGCATGGAAATCAGGTTCATCTGGAAGGACTGAAACATTTGGGGGTCAAAAGACCCCCAATGGTGGCATGACACCTGGAGTTCCTCTCGACTCCACTACGGGGAGTGCCTCCTCTTGGGATGCCACGGGAACCCCGGGAATCCTTTCCCGACCGATGAGGGAAAGGGACCCTCATCTGGAGCTGAGCAGGGGAAAACGGGGTTCCACTTCAGTTCTGGCGGGACCCTCGGTGTTCCTCTCGAGTGGAGATGGGTATGTCGAGGAACTTCTTGAGTCGCAGCAAGGGTGTGAAGGACTCTTTCGAGGTTCAAGAGGGAAGGAGTGATTTCCCCTGAGACACCGCAGTGGAAAGGGCCTCATCTCGCTCGGAGGGGAGAATCTCCTGGTTTTTCTTGAGTTGCAGTAGGTTCCTGTCGAGTGACGAAGGGGACCTCAGGGACCTGCGCCTGTGGCCTCAGGAAAGGCCAGTTCCATGCAAGTTGCGAGGGGCCTCTCGGGATTCCTCTCCAGTCAGTGCCAGGTCTTAAGTCCTCGTCTGGAAGTGAGGCCAGAACCTGAGTTTTCCTCTCAAGTGCTGACATGGATCTTGGGCTTCCTCTAGAATCTCCACAGGGTAGTCAGGCTTCGTCTCGAGTGGAGACGTGCATGTCCGCTTTCCTCCCGAGCTGTAGCATCAGTGTCAGGCTTTCCGTCTAGTTGACACAGGGATCTGTGGCTTTCCCTCGAGGTGCCACAGGGCTGTCACACATGCCACCATGATGTGAGCTGATACTCGGTGTGACATTCAAAGCAGTGCAGGAAAATCAGGTTCATCTGGAGTGGACTGAGACATTTGGGGGTCTTTTGGAATGGTGGCATGAACCCTGGAGTTACTCTCGACTCTCCTGTGGAGAGCACCGCCTCTTGTGATGCGACGGGAATGCTGGGAATTATTTCCCGATGGAGCAGGGAAAGGGATCCTCATCTGGAGCTGAGCAGGGGAAAACGTGGCTCCTCTTGAGTTATGGCGGGACCTTCCGTGTTCCTCTCGAGTGGAGTCGGGTGTGTCACAGAAGTTCTTGAATTGCAGCAGGGGTGTGAAGGACCCTTTTGAGGTTCAAGAAGGAAGGGGTGATTTCCCCTGAGACACCGCAGCGGACAAGGGCCTCATCTCGCCTGGAAGGGAGAATCTCCTGGTTTTTCTCGAGCTGTGGCAGATTCCTCTCCAGTTACGATGGGGACTTCAGGGACACGATTCTTTGGCCTCAATAATGGCCAGTCTCCATGTGAGTTTCGAGGGGCCTCTTGGGATTCCTCCCCAGTCGGTGCCGGGTCCTAAGTCTTCATTTGGAGCTGAGGCTGGAACCTAAGGTTTCCTCTCCAGTGCTGACATGGGACTTGGGGTTCCTCTGGACTCTCCACAGGCGAGTCAGACCTCGTTTTGGGTAGAAACATGCACGTCCACTTTGCTCCCAAGCTGTAGCAACAGTGTCAGGCTTCCCGTCCAATTGACACAGAAATCTGTGGTTTACCTTGGAGGTTAAAAACAGCTATCAAACCTGCCACCATGGTGTGAGCTGATAAACCAGGTGACATTTGAGGCAGTGCAGGGAAATCAGGTTCATCTGGAGTGGACTGAGACATTTGGGGGTCTTTTGGAATGGTGGCATGACCCCTGGAGTTCCTCTCGACTGTCCTGTGGAGAGCGCCTCTTCTTGGGATGCGACAGGGAACACCAGGAATNCCACCATGGTGTGAGCTGCAGGGAAATCAGGTTCATCTGGAGTGGACTGAGACATTTGGAGGTGTTTCGGAATGGTAGCACGACCACTCTAGTTCATCTTGACTCTCCTGTGGAGAGCGTCTCCTCTTGGGCTGTGACGGGAACACCGGGAATCCATTCCCGTTGGAGCAGGGAAAGGAACCATCATCTGGAGCTGAGCAGGGGAAAACGGGGCTCCTCTTGAGTTGTGGCTGGGCCATCGGTGTTCCTCTCGGGAGATGGGTATGTCGGGGAGCTTCTTGAGTTGCAGCAAGGGTGTGAGGGACCCTTTCGAGGTCCAAGAGGGAAGATGTGATTTCCCTCAAGCCGCCGCAGAGGAAAAGGGCCTCATCTTGTCTGGAGGGGAGAAACTCCTGGTTTTTCTCGAGTTGCAGCAGGTCCCTCGAGTTACGATGGTGACCTCAGGGAGCCACTCGTGTGGCCTCAGGAAAGGCCAGTCTCCATGTGAGTTACGAAGGGCCTCTTGGGATTCCTCTCCAATCGGTGCTGGGTCCTAAGTCCTCGTCTGGTGCTCTGGTCAGAACCTGAGGTTTCATATACAGGGCTGACATGGATGTTGTGGTTCCTCTGGAGTTTCCACAGGGGAATCAGGCCTCGTCTCGAGTTGAGCGATGCACGTCCACATTCCTCCCGAGCTGTAGCAGCAGTGTCAGGCTTCCCATCGAGCTGACACTGCGATCTGTGGCTTTCACTAAGTGGCACAGGGCTGTCACACGTGCCACCATGGTGTGAGTCGATACTCGGTGTGACAGTCGAGCCAGTGCAGGGAAATCAGGTTCCTCTGGAGTGGACTGACACATTTGGTGGTCTTTTGGAATGGTGGCACGAACAGAAGGGGTGATTTCCCCAGAGACACTGCAGCGGGCAAGGGCCACATCTCGCCTGGAGGGGAGAATCTACTGGCTTTTCTTGAGTTGCAGCAGATTCCTCTACAGTTATGATGTGGACCTCATGGATCCGCTCCTGTGGCCTCATGTAAGGCCAGTCTCCATGCGAGATGCGAGGGGCCTCTCAGGATTCCTCCCCAGTCAGTGCCGAGTATTAAGTCCTCGTCTGGAGCTGAGGCCAGAAACTGAGGTTTCTTCTCCAGTGCTACCAGGGATCTTGGGATTCCTCTGGAATCTCCACAGGGGAGTCAGGCCTCATCTTGAGTGGAGAAGTGCCCACCCGCATTCCTCCAGAACTGTAGCAGCAGTGTAAGGCTTCCCGTCGAGTTGACACAGGGATTTGTGGCTTTCCCTCAAGGTGCCACAGGGCTGTCACCCATGCCACCGTGATGTGAGCTGATACTCGGGGTAACAGTCAAGGCAGTGCCAGCAAATCAGGTTCATCAGGGGTGGACTGAGACATTTGGTGGTCTTTTGGAATTGTGGCACGACCCCTGGAGTTCCTCTCAACTCTCCTGTGCAGAGCGCCCCCTCTTGGTATGTAAAAGCAATGATGGGAATACTTTCCCGACAGCAGGTAAAGGGACCCTCATCTGAACGTGAGCAGGGGAAAACGGGGCTCCTCTTGAGTTGTGGTGGGACCCTCGGTGTTCCTCTCGAGTGGGGACGGGTATGTCAGGGAACTTCTTGAGTCACAGCAAGGGTGAGAAGGACCCTTTCGAGGTTCAAGAGGGAGGGGGTGATTTCCCCAGAGACACTGCAGCGGGCAAGGGCCACATCTCGCCTGGAGGGGAGAATCTCCTGGTTTTTCTTGAGTTGCAGCAGATTCCCCTACAGTTATGATGTGGACCTCATGGATCCGCTCCTGAGGCCTCATGTAAGGCCAGTCTCCATGCGAGATGCGAGGGGCCTCTTAGGATTTCTCCCCAGTCAGTGCCGGGTCCTAAGTCCTCATCTGGAGCTTAGGCCGGAACCTGAGGTTTCCTCTCCAGTGCTTCCAGGGATCTTGGGATTGCTCTGGAGTCTCCACAGGGGAGTCAGACTTCGTCTCGAGTGGATACGTGCACATCCGCTTTCCTCTCAAGCTGTAGCAGCAGTGTCAGGCTTCCCGTTGAGTTGACACAGGGATCTGTGGCTTTAACTCGAGGTGTCACAGGGCTGTCACACGTGCCACCATGTGTGAGCCAATCCTCGCATTGACAGTCGAGGCAGTCCAGCGAAATCAGGTTCATCTGGAGTGGACTGAGACATTTACAAGCTGTAGCAGCAGTGTCAGGCTTCCCGTTGAGTTGACACAGGGATCTGTGGCTTTAACTCGAGGTGCCACAGGGCTGTCATAGGTGCCAAAGTTGTGTGAGCCAATACTCGGGGAGACAGTCGAGGCAGTGCATGGAAATCAGGTTCATCTGGAAGGACTGAAACATTTGGGGGTCAAAAGACCCCCAATGGTGGCATGACACCTGGAGTTCCTCTCGACTCCACTACGGGGAGTGCCTCCTCTTGGGATGCCACGGGAACCCCGGGAATCCTTTCCCGACCGATGAGGGAAAGGGACCCTCATCTGGAGCTGAGCAGGGGAAAACGGGGTTCCACTTCAGTTCTGGCGGGACCCTCGGTGTTCCTCTCGAGTGGAGATGGGTATGTCGAGGAACTTCTTGAGTCGCAGCAAGGGTGTGAAGGACTCTTTCGAGGTTCAAGAGGGAAGGAGTGATTTCCCCTGAGACACCGCAGTGGAAAGGGCCTCATCTCGCTCGGAGGGGAGAATCTCCTGGTTTTTCTTGAGTTGCAGTAGGTTCCTGTCGAGTGACGAAGGGGACCTCAGGGACCTGCGCCTGTGGCCTCAGGAAAGGCCAGTTCCATGCAAGTTGCGAGGGGCCTCTCGGGATTCCTCTCCAGTCAGTGCCAGGTCTTAAGTCCTCGTCTGGAAGTGAGGCCAGAACCTGAGTTTTCCTCTCAAGTGCTGACATGGATCTTGGGCTTCCTCTAGAATCTCCACAGGGGAGTCAGGCTTCGTCTCGAGTGGAGACGTGCATGTCCGCTTTCCTCCCGAGCTGTAGCATCAGTGTCAGGCTTTCCGTCTAGTTGACACAGGGATCTGTGGCTTTCCCTCGAGGTGCCACAGGGCTGTCACACATGCCACCATGATGTGAGCTGATACTCGGTGTGACATTCAAAGCAGTGCAGGAAAATCAGGTTCATCTGGAGTGGACTGAGACATTTGGGGGTCTTTTGGAATGGTGGCATGAACCCTGGAGAGTGTCAGGCTTTCCGTCTAGTTGACACAGGGATCTGTGGCTTTCCCTCGAGGTGCCACAGGGCTGTCACACATGCCACCATGATGTGAGCTGATACTCGGTGTGACATTCAAAGCAGTGCAGGAAAATCAGGTTCATCTGGAGTGGACTGAGACATTTGGGGGTCTTTTGGAATGGTGGCATGAACCCTGGAGTTACTCTCGACTCTCCTGTGGAGAGCACCGCCTCTTGTGATGCGACGGGAATGCTGGGAATTATTTCCCGATGGAGCAGGGAAAGGGATCCTCATCTGGAGCTGAGCAGGGGAAAACGTGGCTCCTCTTGAGTTATGGCGGGACCTTCCGTGTTCCTCTCGAGTGGAGTCGGGTATGTCACAGAAGTTCTTGAATTGCAGCAGGGGTGTGAAGGACCCTTTTGAGGTTCAAGAAGGAAGGGGTGATTTCCCCTGAGACACCGCAGCGGACAAGGGCCTCATCTCGCCTGGAAGGGAGAATCTCCTGGTTTTTCTCGAGCTGTGGCAGATTCCTCTCCAGTTACGATGGGGACTTCAGGGACACGATTCTTTGGCCTCAATAATGGCCAGTCTCCATGTGAGTTTCGAGGGGCCTCTTGGGATTCCTCCCCAGTCGGTGCCGGGTCCTAAGTCTTCATTTGGAGCTGAGGCTGGAACCTAAGGTTTCCTCTCCAGTGCTGACATGGGACTTGGGGTTCCTCTGGACTCTCCACAGGGGAGTCAGACCTCGTTTTGGGTAGAAACATGCACGTCCACTTTGCTCCCAAGCTGTAGCAACAGTGTCAGGCTTCCCGTCCAATTGACACAGAAATCTGTGGTTTACCTTGGAGGTTAAAAACAGCTATCAAACCTGCCACCATGGTGTGAACTGCAGGGAAATCAGGTTCATCTGGAGTGGACTGAGACATTTGGAGGTGTTTCGGAATGGTAGCACGACCACTCTAGTTCATCTTGACTCTCCTGTGGAGAGCGTCTCCTCTTGGGCTGTGACGGGAACACCGGGAATCCATTCCCGTTGGAGCAGGGAAAGGAACCATCATCTGGAGCTGAGCAGGGGAAAACGGGGCTCCTCTTGAGTTGTGGCTGGGCCATCGGTGTTCCTCTCGGGAGATGGGTATGTCGGGGAGCTTCTTGAGTTGCAGCAAGGGTGTGAGGGACCCTTTCGAGGTCCAAGAGGGAAGATGTGATTTCCCTCAAGCCGCCGCAGAGGAAAAGGGCCTCATCTTGTCTGGAGGGGAGAAACTCCTGGTTTTTCTCGAGTTGCAGCAGGTCCCTCGAGTTACGATGGTGACCTCAGGGAGCCACTCGTGTGGCCTCAGGAAAGGCCAGTCTCCATGTGAGTTACGAAGGGCCTCTTGGGATTCCTCTCCAATCGGTGCTGGGTCCTAAGTCCTCGTCTGGTGCTCTGGTCAGAACCTGAGGTTTCATATACAGGGCTGACATGGATGTTGTGGTTCCTCTGGAGTTTCCACAGGGGAATCAGGCCTCGTCTCGAGTTGAGCGATGCACGTCCACATTCCTCCCGAGCTGTAGCAGCAGTGTCAGGCTTCCCATCGAGCTGACACTGCGATCTGTGGCTTTCACTAAGTGGCACAGGGCTGTCACACGTGCCACCATGGTGTGAGTCGATACTCGGTGTGACAGTCGAGCCAGTGCAGGGAAATCAGGTTCCTCTGGAGTGGACTGACACATTTGGTGGTCTTTTGGAATGGTGGCACGACCCCTGTAGTTTCTCTCGACATTCATGTTGAGATCGCCTCCTCTTGAGATTCAAAGGGATCGCCTGGAATCCTTTCCTGACAAAGCAGGGGAAAGAACCGTCATCTCCAGCTGAGCAGGGGACAATGTGGCATCTCTTGAGTTGTAGTGGGACCCTCGGTGTTCCTCTTGAATGCAGACGGGTATGTTGGGAAACTTCTTGGGTTGTAGCAAGGGTGTGAAGGACCCTTTCGTGGTCCAAGATAGAAGGTTTGATTTCCCTCGACACAGTGAAGCGGAAAAGGGCCTCATCTCACCTGGAGGGCAGAATCTTCTGGTTTTCCTCTAATTGCAGCCAGTCCCTCGTGAGTTACAGTGGGGACATCAGGGACCTGCTCATGTCTCCTCAATAAAGGCCCGTCTCTATGCGAGCTGCGAGGGGCCTTTCGGGATTCCTCTCCATCAGTGCCGGGTCCTAAGTCCTCATCTAGAGCTGAGGCCAGAACCTGGGGTTTCCTCTCCAGTGCTGACATAGATCTTGGGGTTCCTCTGGAGTCTCCACAGGGGAGTCAGGCCTCGTCTCGAGTGGAGGCATGCACGTCTGCTTTCCTCCTGAGCTGTAGCAGCAGTGTCAGGTTCCCTTCGAGTTGACACAGTGATCTGTGGCCTTCTCTCGAGGAGACACAGGGCTGTCACACGTGCCACCATGGTATGAGTCGACACTCGCGGTGGCATTCGAGGCAGTGCAAGGAAATAAGGTTCCTCTGGGTTGGACTGAGATATTTGGGAGTCTTTTGGAATGGTGGCACGACCCCTGAAGTTCCTTTTGTCTTCCCTGTTGAGAGCACCTCCTCTTGAGATGTGATGGGAACGTGGGGAATCCTTTCCTGACGAAGTAGAGAAAGGAATCCTCAACTCGATCTGAGGAGGGGACAACGGGTCTCATATTGAGTTGTGACAGGACCCTCGGTGTTCTTCTCGAATGGAGACGGGTATGTTGGGTAACTTCTTGAGTCGCACCAAAGGTATGAAGGACCCTTTCAAGGTCCAAGAGGGAAAGTGTGATTTCCCTAGAGACACCGCAGCAGAAAAGGGCCTCACCTTGCCTGGAGCAGAGAATCTCTTGGTTTTTCTCGAGTTGTGGCAGGTCCCTCTCAAGTTATGACAGCCTCAGAGACCCGCTCGTGTGGCATCAAGAAAGGCCACTCTCCATGCGAGTTGTGAAGGGCCTCTCGGGATTTATCTCCAATTGGTGCCGGGTCCTACGTCCTCGTGTGGAGCTGAGGGCGGAAACTAAGGTTTCCTCTTCAGTGCTGATATGGACCTTGTGGTTCCTCTGGAGTCTCCACAAGGGAGTCATGCCACGTCTCGAGTGGAGACATGCACGTCCGCTTTCCTCCCTAGCTGTAGCAGCAATGTCAGGCTTCTCGTCGAGTTGACACAATAATCTGTGGCTTTCCCTTGAGGTGCACAGGGCTGTCACAAGTGCCACCGTGGTGTTACTCGATACTCGCGGTGACTGTCGAGGCAGTGCAGGGAAATCAAGTTCCTCTGGAGTGGATTGAGACATTTCGGGGTCTTTTGTTATGGTGGAACGATGCCTGGTTACTCTGGACTTTCCTGTTGAGAGCACCTCCTGCTGAGATGCGACGTGAATCTTGGAATCCTCTCCTGAAGAGGCAGGGAAAGGAATCCTCATCTCGAGCTGATGTGGGGAAAGTGGAGCTCCTCTTGAGTTGTGGTGGGACTCTCGGTGTTCTTCTTGAGTAAAGACAGGTATGTCGGGAACTTCATGATTTGCAGCAAGGGTGTGAAGGACCCTTTCGTGGTCCAAAATGAATGGTGTGATTTCTCTCAAGACACCACAGTGGAAAAGGGTCTCATCTCAGCTGGAGGGGAGAATCTCCTGGTTTTTCTCGAGTTGCAAAAGGTCTCTCTCGAGTTATGACGGGGATCTCAGGGACCTGATTGTGTGGCCTTCGGAAAGGCCAGTCTCCATGAGAGTTGTGAGGGGCCTCTCAGGATTCCTCTCCAGTCGGTGCTGAGTCCTAAGTCCTCATCTGGACCTGAGGGTGGAAATTGAGGTTTCCTCTTCAGTGCTTATATGGATCATGGGGTTCCTCTGGAGTCTCCACAGCGGAGTCAGGCCTCGTCTCGAATAGAGACATGCACGTCCGCTTTTCTCCCAAGCTGTAGCAGCAGTGTCAGGCTTCTCATTGATTTGACACAGGAATCTGTGGCTTTCCCTCGAGGTGCAACCGGGCTGTCACACGTGCCACCATGGTGTGAGTCGATACTAACGGTGACAGTCAAGGCAGTGCAGGGAAATCAGGTTCCTCTGGAGTGGATTGAGAAATTTGGGGATCTTTGCGAATGGTGGCATGATCCCTGGAGTTCCTCTCCACTTTTCTCTTGAGAGTGCCTCCTCTTGAGATGCGACGGGAACTTCGGGAATCCTCTCCTGACAAAGCAGGGAAAGGAATCCTCATCTCGAGCTGAGAAGGGGACAACGGGTCTCCTCTTGCATTGTGGCGGGACCCTCGGTTTTCCTCTCATGTGGAGACGGGTATGTCAGGGAACTTCTTGACTTTCAGCAATAGTGTGAAGGAACCTTTCGAAGTCGAAGAGGGAAGGTGTGGTTTCCCTAGAGACACCGCTGCGGAAATGGGCCTCATCTTGCCTGTAGGGGAGAATCTTCTGCTTTTTCTTGAGGTGTGGCAGGTCCCTCTCAAATTGCGATGGGGACCTCAGGGACCCTCTCCTGTGGCCTCAGGAAAAGCCAGTCTCCATGCGAGTTGCGAGGGGCCTTTCGGGATTCCTCTCCAGTCATTGCCAGGTACTAACTCCTCATCTGGAGCTGAGGCCGAATATTTAAGTTTCCTCTCCAGGGCTGACATGGATCTTGGGGTTCCTTTGGAGTCTCCCCAGGGAAGTCAGGCCACGTCTTGACTGGAGACATGCATGTCTGCTTTCCTCCCGAGCTGTAGCAGCAGTGTCAGGCTTCCCGTCGAGTTGACACAGGGAAGTTGACACACCTTTACCTCAAGGTGTCTCTGGGCTGTCTCACGTGCCACAGTGGGTTGAGTCTATACTCGGGGTGACAGTCAAGCCAGTGCAGGGAAATCAGGTTATTCGGGAGTGGATGGAGACATTAGAGGGTCTTTTGGAATGGTAGAACTACCACTGGATTTCCTATCGACTTTCATGTTGAGAGCGCCTCCTCTTGAGATGCAACGAAAACTCCAGCAATACTCTCCCGACAATGAGGGAAAGGGATCCTCATCTCGAGCTGAGGAGGGGACAACAGGGCTCCTCCTGAAGTATGGCGGGACCCTCAGTGTTCCACTCGAGTGGAGACAGGAATGTCGGGAACTTCTTGAGTTGCAGCAAGGGTGTAAAAGACCCTTTCTAGGTCCAAGAGGGAAGGTACGATTTCCCTCAAGACGCCACAGCGGAAAAGGGCCTCATCTCGACTGGAGGGGAGAATCTGCTGTTTTTTCTCGAGTTGTGGCACGTCCAACTCGAGTTATGATGGGAATCTCAGGGACCGCTCATGTGGCCTCAGCAGAGGTCAAACTCCATGCAAGTTGCGAGGCGCCTATTGGGATTCCCTTCCATTAGCTGCAGGGTCCTAAGTCCACTTTTGGAGCTGAGTCTGGACCCTGAGGTTTCCTCTCCCATGCTGACATAGATCTTGGGCTTCCTCTGGAGGCTCTACAGGGGAGTCAGGACTTGTATAGCGTGGAGACATGCACGTCCGCTTTCCTGCCAAGCTGTAGCAGCAGTGTCACCCTTCCTTTCAAGTTGACACAGGGATCTGTGGCTTTCCCTCGAGGTGCCACAGGGCTGTCACACGTGCCACCGAGGTGTGAGTTGATACTCGGGGTGTCATTCGAGTCAGTGCAGGTAAATCAGGTTCATCGAGACTGGACTGAGACATTTGAGGGACTTTTGGAATGGTGGCACGACCCCTGGAATTCCTCTCGAGTTTCCTGTTGAGAGCACCTCCACTTGAGAAGTGACTGGAATGCTGGGAATCCTCTCCCAACGAAGCAGTTAAAAGAAGCCTCATCTCGAGCTGAGGTGAAAACAACGGGGCTCCTCTTGAGTTAGGGTGGGACCCTCGGTGTTCCTCTCGAGTGGAGACGGTATGTCGTGGAACTCCTTGAGTTGCAGCAAGGGTGTGAAGGACCCTTTCGAGATTCAAGAGGGAAGGTGTGATTTCCCTCGAGACCCCGCAGCAAAAAAGGGCCTGATCTCGACTGGAGGGGAGAAACTCCTGGTTTTTCTTGAGTTGCAGCAGGTCCCTCATGAGTGACTATGGAGAAATCAGGGACCCGCTTGTGTGGCCTCAAGAAAGACCAGAATTCATGCGAATTGCGAGGAGCTTCTCAGGATTCCTCTCCAGTCGGTGTCGCGTCCTAACTCCTTGTCTCGAGCTGAGGCCAGAACATGAGGTTTCCTCTCCCGTGCTGACATGGATCTTGGGATTCCTCTGGAGTCACCACAGGGGAGTCAGGCCTCGTCTCAAGTGGAGTCATGCACGTCCACTTTCTTCCCGAGCTGTAGCATCAACGTCAGGTTTCCCGTCAATTTGACACAAGGATCTGTGGCTTTCCCTCAACGTTCCACAGGGCTGTCACACGTGCCACAGTGGTTTGAGTCAATACTCGGGGTGACAGTAAGGTAGTGCAGCGAAATCAGGTTCATCTCGAGTGGACTGAGACATTTGGGGTCTTTTGGAATGGTGGCACGACCCCTGGAGTTCCTCTCGACTTTCCTGTTGAGAGCACCTCCTATTGAGATGTGACGGGAACGCCATGTGCCAATGAGGTAGTGAAAGGAACCCTCATCTCGAGCTGAGGAGGTGACAATGGAGCTCCTCTTGAGTTTTGGTAGGACCTTCGGTTTTCCTCTCAAGTGGAGACGGGTGCATCGGTAAACTTCTTGAGTATCAGCAAAGGTTTGAAAGACCCTTTTGAGGTTCAAGAGTGAAGGTGAGCTTTCCCTCGAGAATCAGCAGCAGAAAAGAAACTCATCTTGCCTAGAGGGGAGAATCCCCTGCTTTTTCTCGAGTTGCCGCAGGTCCCTCACGAGTCACAATGGGGACGTCAGAGACCTGCTCATGTGGCCTCAGGAAAGGCCAGTCACCATGCAAGTTGCGAGGGGCCTCCCGAGATTCCCCTCCAGTCACTACTGGGTTCTAAGTCCTCACCTGGAGCTGAGGCCGGAACCTGAAGTTTCCTCTCCAGTGCTGACATGGATCTTGGGGTTCCTCTGGGAGTCTCCACAGGGAAATCAGGCCTAGTCTCGAGTGGAGACATGCACGTCTGCTTTCCTCCCGAGCTGTAGAAGCAGGGTCAGGCTTCCCGTCAAGTTGACACAAGGATCTGTGGCTTTCCCTCAAGGTGCCACAGGGCTGTCACAAGTGCCACTGTGGTGTGAGTCAATACTCGTGGTGACAGTCGAGGAAGTGCAGGGAAATCAGGTTCATCGGGAGTGGACTGAGACATTTGGGGTCTTTTGGAATGGTAGAACTACCACTGGAGTTCCTATCGACTTTCCTGTTGAGAGCGCCTCCTCTTGAGATGCGATGGGAACTCCGAGAATCCTCTCCTGATGAAGCAGGGAAAAGAACCCTCATCTCGAGCTGAGGAGGGGACAACGGGCCTCCTCTTGCATTGTGGCGGGACCCTCGGTGTTCCTCTTGAGTGGAGACGGGTATGTCTTGGAACTCCTTGAGTTGCAGCAGGGGTGTGGTGACAGTCGAGGAAGTGCAGGGAAATCAGGTTTCTCGGTAGTGGACTGAGACATTTGGGGGTGTTTTGGAATGATGGCAAGACCCCTGGAGTTCCCAACGTCTTCCTGTTAAGAGCACCTCCTCTTGAGATGCGACGGGAATGCTGGGAATCATCTCCCAATGAAGCAGGGAGTAGGAACACAAATCGAGCTGAGGAGGGGACAACAGGGCTCCTCTTGATGTTGTACTCTCGGTGTGTTTCTTGAGTGAAGACAGGTATGTCGGGGAACTTCTTGAGTCGCAGCAAGGGTGAAGGACCCTTTCAAGGTCCAAGAGGGAAGGTGTGATTTCCCTCAAGATGCTGCAGTGGAAAAGGGCCTCATCTAGCCTGGAGGGGAGAACCTCCTGGTTTTTCTAGAGTTGCGGCTAGTCCCTCTTGAGTTAAGACAGGGACCTCAGGGACCCGCTCATGTGGCCTCAGGAAAGGCCAGTCTCCATACGAGTTGCAAGGGGCCTCTCTCTCAGGATTTCTCTCTAGTTGGTGCCGGGTCGTGGGTCCTCATCTGGAGCTGAGGCTGGAACCTGAAGTTTCCTCTCCCGTGCTGACATGAATCTTGGGGTTCCTCTGGAGTCTCCAATGGGAAATCTGGTCTTGGCTCAAATGGAGACATGCACGACCGCTTGCCTCCTGAGCTGTAGCAGCAGTGTCAGGCTTCACGTCTAGTTGACACAGGGATTTGTGGCTTTCCCTCAAGTTGCCACAGGGCTGTCACACGTGCCACCATGGTATGAGTCGATACTCGGGGTGACAGTGGAGGCAGTGCAGGAAAATAATGTTGATCTGGAGTGGACTGAGACATTTGAGGGTCTTTTGAAATTGTGGCATGTCTTTTGAAATTGTTCCTCTCGACTTTCCTGTTGAGAGCACCTCCTCTTCAGATGTGACGGGAATGCCAGGAATCCTCTCCCAAAGAAACAAGGAAAGGAAACCTCATCTCGAGCTGAGGATGGGACAACGAGGTTCCTCTTGAGTTGTGGAGGACCCTCGGTGTACCTCTCGAGTGGAGACAGGTATGTCTGGGAAATTCTTGAGTTGAAGCAAGGGTGTGGAGGACCCTTTCGAGGTCCAAGAGGGAAGGTGTGATTTTCCGCGAGACACCAGAGTGGAAAAGGGCCTCATCTAGCCTGGAGGGGAGAATCTCCTGGTTTTTCTCGAGTTCTGGCAGGTTGCTCTCGAGTTAAGACAAGGACCTCAGGGGCCCACTCGTGTGGCCTCAGGAAAGGCCAGTCTCCATGCGAGATGTGAGGGGCCTCTCAGGATTCCTCTGCAGTCGGTGCCGGGTCCTAAGTCCTCATGTGGAGTTGAGGGCGGAAATTGAGGTTTCCTCTTCAGTGCAGATATGGATCTTGGGGTTGCTCTGGAGTCTCCACAGGGGAGTCAAGCCTCGTCTCGAGTGGAGACATGCACGTCCACTTTCCTCCCTAGCTGTAGCAGCAGTGTCAGCCTTCTCGTCGAGTTGACATGATAATCTGTGGCTTTCCCTCGAAGTGCCACAGGGCTGTCACACTTGCCACCGTGGTGTTACTCTATTCTTGTGGTGACAGTAGAGGCAGTGCAGGGAAATCAAGTTCCTCTGGAGTGGATTGAGACATTTAGGGGTCTTTTGTTATGGTGGCACGACGCCTGGTTACTCTGGACTTTCCTATTGAGAGCGCCTCCTCTTGAGATGTGACGGGAATGCCAGTAATCCTTACCCGATGAAGCAGGGAAAGAAACCTTCATCTCGAGCTGATGTGGGGAAAGCGGGGCTCCTCTTGAGTTGTGGAGGGACTCTCGGTTTTCTTCTCGAGTAAAGACGGGTATGTCGGGAACTTCTTGATCTGCAGCAAGGGTGTGAAGGGCCCTTTCGTTTTCCAAGATGGATGGTGTGATTTCCCTCGAGACACCACAGCGGAAAAGGGCCTCATCTCGGCTGGAGGGGAGAATCTCTTGGTTTTTCTCTAGTTGAAGAAGGTCCCTCTCGAGTTACGACGGGGACCTCAGGGACCCACTCGTATGGCCTCAGGAAAGGCCAGTCTCCATGCGAGTTGCGAGGGGCCCCTCAGGATTCCTTTCCAGTCGGTGCTGGGTCCTAAGTCTTCGTCTGGAGCTGAGGGTGGAAACTGAGGTTTCCTCTTCAGTGCTTATATGGATATTGGGGTTCCTCTGGAGTCTCCACAGTGGAATCAGGCTTTGTCTCACGTGGAGATATGCACGTCCACTTTCATGCCAAGCTGTAGCAGCAGTGTCAGGCTTCTCGTCAAGTTGACACAGGAATCTGTGGCTTTCCCTCGAGGTGCAACAGGGTTGTCACACATGCCACCGTGCTGTGAGTCGATACTCGCAGTGACAGTCGAGGCAGTGCAGGGAAATCAGGTTCCTCTGAAGTGGATTGAGACAGTTGGCGATCTTTGTAATGGTGGCATGATCCCTGGAGTTCCTCTCGACTTTCCTGTTGAGAGCACCTCCTCTTGAGATGTGACAGGAACTCCGGGAATCCTCTCCTGATGAAGCAGAGAAAGGAACCCTCATCTCGAGCTGA
Organism: Oreotragus oreotragus; assembly: GCA_006410675.1. NCBI lineage: Eukaryota > Metazoa > Chordata > Mammalia > Artiodactyla > Bovidae > Oreotragus > Oreotragus oreotragus. The sequence goes on from SJYX01006031.1 coordinate 34,826, forward strand.
GGAGGGGACAACGAATCTCCTCTTGCGTTGTGGCGGGACCCTCGCTGTTCCTCTCAAGTGGAGATGAGTATGTCGTGGAACTCCTTGAGTTGCAGCAAGGGTGTGGTGACAGTCGAGGAAGTGCATGGAAATCAGGTTTCTCGGTAGTGGACTAACACATTTCGGGATATCTTGGAATGGTGGCAAGACCCCTGGAGTTCCCAACGTCTTCCTATTAAGAGCGCCTCCTCTTGAGATGCGACGGGAACACTGGGAATCGTCTCCCAAAGAAGCAGGGAATAGGAACACTCATCGAGCTGAGGAGGGGACAACAGGGCTCCTCTTGATGCTGTACCTTCTGTGTTCCTCTTGAGTGGAGACAGGTATGTCGGGGAACTTGTTGAGTCGCAGCAAGGGTGTGAAAGTCCCTTTCGAGGTGCAAGAGGGAAGGTGTGATTTCCCTCGAGACGCTGCAATGGAAAAGGGCCTCATCTAGCCTGGAGGGGAGAATTTCCTGGTTTTTCTCGAGTTGTGTCAAGTCCCTCTCAAGTTAAGATGGGGATCTCAGAGAACTGCTCCTGTGGCCTCAGCAAAGGCCAGTATCCATGTGCATTGCGAGGGGCCAATAAGGATTCCTTTCAAGTCGGTGCGGGGTCCTAGGTCCTTGTCTGGAGCTGTGGCCAGAACCTGAGGTTTCTTCTCCAGTGCTGACATGGGTCTTGAGATTCCTCTGGAGTCTTCACAGTGGAGTCAGGCCTCTTCTCGTGTGGAGAAATGCATGTCCGCTTTCCTCCCAAGCTGTAGCAGCAGTGTCAGGCTTCCCAGCTATGTGACACAGGGATCTGTGGCTTTCCTTCAAGGTGCCACAGGGCTGTCACACGTGCCACCGTGGCGAAAGTCGATATTCGGGGTTACAGTCGAGGCAGTGCAGGGAAATCAGGTTCTTCGGTAGTGGAAAAACATTCGGGGGTCTTTTGCAATGGCGGTAGGACCCCTGGAGTTCCTCTTGACTTTCTTGTTGACACCGCCTCCTCTTGAGATGTGACGGGAACGCTGGGAATCCTTTCCCAACGAAGCAGGGAAAAGAAGCCTCATCTCGAGCTGAGGATGTGACAACGGGGCTCCTCTGGAGTTGTGTCAGGACCCCTGTTGTTCCTCTCACGTGGAGACGGGCATGTCGGGGAACTTCTTGAGTTGCAGCAAGGATATGAAGGACTCTTTCGAGGTCCACGAGGGAAGATGTGATTTCCCTCGAGACGCTGCAGCAGAAAAGGGCCGCATCTCCCCTGGAGGGGAGAATCTCCTGGTTTTTCTCCAGTTGCTTCAGGTTCATCTCGAGTTAGGACGGAGACCTCAGGGACCCGCTCGTGTGGCCTCAGGAAAGGCCAGTCTCCATTTGATCTGCGAGGTGCCTGTTGGGATTCCTCTCCAGTCGGTGCCGAGTCCTAAGTCCTCGTCTTGATCTGAGGCCAGAACCTGATGTTTCCTGTGCAGTGTGGACATGGATCTTGGGGTTCCTCTGGAGTCGCCACACTTGAGTCAGGCCTCGTCTCGAGTGGAGTCATGCATGTCCGCTTTCCTCCCAAGCTGTAGCAGCAGTGTCCAGCTTCCTGTCGAGTTGACACAGGTATCTATGACTTTCCCTTGAGGTGCCACAGGGCTGTCACACGTGCCACCATGGTGTGAGTCGATAATCGGGGTGACAGTTGAGGCAGTGAAGGAAAATCAGGTTCATCTGGAATGGACTGAGACATTTGGGAGTCTTTTGGAATGGGTGCACCAACTCTGGAGTTCCTCTCCACTTTCCTGTTGAGAGCTCCTCCTCTTGAGATGTGTCGGGAACGCCAGGAATCCTTTCCCGAAGATCACAGAAAGGAACCATCATCTCAAGCTGAGGAGGGGACAACGGGGCTCCTCTGGAGTTCTGACAGGACCCTCGGTGTTCCTCCGGAGTGGAGACGGTCATGTCGGGGAACTTCTTGAGTTGCCACAAGGGTGTGAAGAACTCTTTCGAGGTCCAAGAGGGAAGGTGTCATTTCCCTCAAGACGCCACTGTGGAAAAGGGCCTCATCTCACCTGGAGGGGAGAATCTCCTGGTTTTTCTCGAGTTGCAGCAGGTCCCTCTCGAGTTACGACAGGGACCTCAGAGACCCACTCGTGTGGCCTCAGGAAAGGCCAGTCTCCATGCGAGTTGCAAGGGGCCTCTTAGGATTCCTCTTCAGTCGGTGACAGGTCCTAAGTCCTCCTCTGGTGCTGAGGCCAGAACCTGAGGTTTCCTCTCCAGTGCTGGCATGGATCTTGGGGTTCCTCTGGAGTCTCCACAGGGCAGTCAGGCCTCGTCTGGAGTGGAGACATGGACGTCCGCTTTTCTCCCGAGCTGTAGCAGCATTGTCAGGCTTCCCATCGAACTTTTGGAATGGGTGCACCAACTCTGGAGTTCCTCTCCACTTTCCTGTTGAGAGCTCCTCCTCTTGAGATGTGTCGGGAACGCCAGGAATCCTTTCCCGAAGATCACAGAAAGGAACCATCATCTCAAGCTGAGGAGGGGACAACGGGGCTCCTCTGGAGTTCTGACAGGACCCTCGGTGTTCCTCCGGAGTGGAGACGGTCATGTCGGGGAACTTCTTGAGTTGCCACAAGGGTGTGAAGAACTCTTTCGAGGTCCAAGAGGGAAGGTGTCATTTCCCTCAAGACGCCACTGTGGAAAAGGGCCTCATCTCACCTGGAGGGGAGAATCTCCTGGTTTTTCTCGAGTTGCAGCAGGTCCCTCTCGAGTTACGACAGGGACCTCAGAGACCCACTCGTGTGGCCTCAGGAAAGGCCAGTCTCCATGCGAGTTGCAAGGGGCCTCTTAGGATTCCTCTTCAGTCGGTGACAGGTCCTAAGTCCTCCTCTGGTGCTGAGGCCAGAACCTGAGGTTTCCTCTCCAGTGCTGGCATGGATCTTGGGGTTCCTCTGGAGTCTCCACAGGGCAGTCAGGCCTCGTCTGGAGTGGAGACATGGACGTCCGCTTTTCTCCCGAGCTGTAGCAGCATTGTCAGGCTTCCCATCGAATTGATACAGCAATCTGTGGCTTTCACTCTAGGTGCCACAGAGCTGTCACATGTGCCACCATTGTGGGTGTCAAAACTCGGGGAGACAGTTGAGGCAGTGCAGGGAAATCAGGTTTCTCTGGAGTAGACTGAGACCTTTGGGGGTCTTTTGGAATGGTGGCCCGACCCATGGAGTTCCTCTCCAATTTCCTGTTGCCAGCGCCTCCTCTTGAGATGCAACTTCCGGGAATGCTGGAAATCCTTTCCTGATGAAGCAGGGAAGGAACCCTCATCTCGAGATGAGGAGGGAACAACGGGGCTCCTCTTAAGTTGTGGCGGGACCCTCGATGTTCCTCTCGAGTGGAGATGGGTATGTCGTGAAACTGCTTGAGTTGCAGCAAGGGTGTGCAGTACCCTTTTGAAGTTCAAGAGGGAAGGTATGATTTCCCTTGAGACAGCACAGCAGAAAAGGGCCTCATCGCGCCTGGAGGGGAGAATCTCCTGGTTTTTCTCGAGTTGCGGCATGAAATTTGGAGTTCCTCTTGAGTTACGATGGGGACCACAGGGAATCGCTCATGTGGTCTCAGGAAAGGCCAGTCTCCATGCGAGTTGTGATGGGGCACCCGGGATTCCTCTCCAGTCATTGCCAGGTCCTAAGTCCTCGTCTGGAGCTGAGGCTGAAACCTCCTCTGCAGTGCTGAAATGGATCCTGGGGTTCCTCTGGAGTTTCTACACTGGAGTCAGGCCTCGTCTCGAGTGCATATCCGCTTACCTCCCGAGCTGTAGCAGTAGAGTCAGGCTTCCTGTCGGGTTGACACGGGGATCTGTGGCTTTCTCTTGAGGTGCCACACGTGTTGTCACACGTGCCACCGTGGTGTGAGTCGACACTTGGGGTGACAGTCGAGGCAGTGCAGGGAAATCAGGTTCAACTGGAGTTGACTGAGATATTCGGGGGTCTTTTGGAATGGTGGCATGAACCCTGGAGTTCCTCTCGAGTTTCCTGTTGAGAGCAGCTCCTCTTGAGATGTGACGGTAACGCCGGGAATCCTTTCCCGACAGAGCAGGGAAAGGAACCCTCATCTCGAGATGAGGAGGGAACAACGGGGCTCCTCTTAAGTTGTGGCGGGACCCTCGATGTTCCTCTCGAGTGGAGATGGGTATGTCGTGAAACTGCTTGAGTTGCAGCAAGGGTGTGCAGTACCCTTTTGAAGTTCAAGAGGGAAGGTATGATTTCCCTTGAGACAGCACAGCAGAAAAGGGCCTCATCGCGCCTGGAGGGGAGAATCTCCTGGTTTTTCTCGAGTTGCGGCATGAAATTTGGAGTTCCTCTTGAGTTACGATGGGGACCACAGGGAATCGCTCATGTGGTCTCAGGAAAGGCCAGTCTCCATGCGAGTTGTGATGGGGCACCCGGGATTCCTCTCCAGTCATTGCCAGGTCCTAAGTCCTCGTCTGGAGCTGAGGCTGAAACCTCCTCTGCAGTGCTGAAATGGATCCTGGGGTTCCTCTGGAGTTTCTACACTGGAGTCAGGCCTCGTCTCGAGTGCATATCCGCTTACCTCCCGAGCTGTAGCAGTAGAGTCAGGCTTCCTGTCGGGTTGACACGGGGATCTGTGGCTTTCTCTTGAGGTGCCACACGTGTTGTCACACGTGCCACCGTGGTGTGAGTCGACACTTGGGGTGACAGTCGAGGCAGTGCAGGGAAATCAGGTTCAACTGGAGTTGACTGAGATATTCGGGGGTCTTTTGGAATGGTGGCATGAACCCTGGAGTTCCTCTCGAGTTTCCTGTTGAGAGCAGCTCCTCTTGAGATGTGACGGTAACGCCGGGAATCCTTTCCCGACAGAGCAGGGAAAGGAACCCTCATCTCGAGATGAGGAGGGAAAATGGGGCTCCTCTTTAGTTGTGGCGGGACCCTTGGTGTTCCATTGGAGTGGAATTGGGTATGTCGTGGAACATCTTGATTTGCAGCAAGGTTGTGAAAGACCCTTTCTAGGTTCAAGAGGGAAGGTGTGATTTCCCTCGGGACGCCACAGAGGGAAAGGTCCTCTTCGCACCTGGAAGGGATAATCTCCTGGTTTTTCTCTAGTTTCGGCAGGAAACTTGGGGTTTCTGTCGAGTTATGACAGGAACCTCAGGGACCGCTCGTGTGGCCTCAGGAATGGTCAGTCTCCATGCGAGTTGCGAGGGGCTTCTCAGAATTCCTCTCCAGTCGTTGCCACGTCCTAAATCCTTGTCTAGTGCTGAAGCCTGAACTTGAGTTTTCCTCTCCATTGTTGATATAGACCTTGGGGTTCCTCTGGAGTTTCATCGGGGAGTCAAGACTCGTCTCGCGTGGAGACATACCCGTCTGGTTTCTTCCCGAACTGTAGCAGTAGTGTCAGGCCTCTCATCGAGTTGACACAGAGACCTGTGGCTTTCTGTTGAGGTGCAACCGGGCTGTCACACATGCCACCGTGGTGTGACTCGATACTCAGGGTGTCAGTCGTGGCAATGCAGGGAAATCAGGTTCATCTGGAGTGGACTGAGACATGGAGGGGGGACTTTTGGAATGGTTGCACGACTCCTGGAGGTCCTCTCGATTTTATGGTTGAGAGCGCCTCTTCTTGAGATGCGATGGCAACGCAGGAAATCCCTTCCCAAAGAAGCAGGGAAAGGAACACACATCTTTTAAAGAGGAGAGAAAAACGGGGCTCCTCTTGAGCTGTGGCAGGACCCTCGGTGTTCCTCTCGAGTGGATATGGGTATGTCGTGAAACTGCTTGAGTTGCAGCAAGGGTGTGCAGGACCCTTTTGAAGTTCAAGAGGGAAGGTATGATTTCCTTCGAGATAGCACAGCAGAAAAGGGCCTCATCTCACCTGGAGGGAATAATCTCCTGGTTTTTCTCGAGTTGCGGCATGAAACTTGGGGTTCCTCTCGAGTTACGACGGGGACCACAGGGAATTGCTCATGTGGTCTCAGGAAAGGCCAGTCTCCATGCGAGTTGTGATGGGGCACCCGGGATTCCTCTCCAGTCATTGCCAGGTCCTAAGTCCTCATCTGGAGCTGAGACTGAAACCTGAGGTTTCCTCTGCAGTGTTGAAATGGATCTTGGGTTTCCTCTGGAGTTTCTACACTGGAGTCAGGCCTCGTNCAGTCTCCATGCGAGTTGTGATGGGGCACCCGGGATTCCTCTCCAGTCATTGCCAGGTCCTAAGTCCTCATCTGGAGCTGAGACTGAAACCTGAGGTTTCCTCTGCAGTGTTGAAATGGATCTTGGGTTTCCTCTGGAGTTTCTACACTGGAGTCAGGCCTCGTCTCAAGTGGAGACATGCATATCCACTTACCTCCCAAGCTTTAGCAGTAGTGTCAGGCTTCCCGTTGAGTTGACACGGGAATCTGTCGCTTTCCCTCGAGGTGCCACACGTGCTGTCACACGTCCCACCATGGTGTGAGTCGACACTCGGGGTGACAGTCGAGGCAGTGCAGGGAAATCAGGTTCAACTGGAGTTGACTGAGATATTTGTGGGTCTTGTGGAATGGTGGCACGACCCCTGGATTTCCTCTTGACTTTCCTGTTGAGAGCGGCTCACTTGAGATACGACAGTAACGCTGGGAATCCTTTCCCGAGAGAGCAGGGAAAGGAACCCTCACATCGAGATGAGGAGGGAAAATGGGGCTCCTCTTTAGTTGTGGCGGGACCCTTGGTGTTCTACTGGAGTGGAATTGGGTACGTCGGGGAACATCTTGATTTGCAGTAAGGGTGTGAAGGACCCTTTCTAGGTTCAAGAGGGAAGGTGTAATTTCCCTCAGGATGCCACAGAGTAAAAGGGCCTCTCTCTCCATCTGGAAGCAATAATCTCCTGGTTTTTCCCTAGTTTCGGCAGAAAACTTGGGGTTTCTCTCGAGTTATGACGGGGACCTCAGGGACCCGCTCGTGTGGCCTCAGGAACGGTCAGTCTCCATGCGAGTTGCGAGCAGCTTCTCAGGATTCCTCTCCAGTCGTTGCCACGTCCTAAATCCTTGTCTAGTGCTGAAGCCGGAGCCTGAGTTTTCCTCTCCATTGTTGACATAGACCTTCGGGTTCCTCTATAGTTTCACCGGTGAGTCAAGACTCTTCTCGAGTGGAGACATGCACGTCCACTATCCTCCCGAGCTGTAACAGTAGTGTCAGGTTTCCCGTCGAGTTGATATAGGGATTTGTGGCTTTCCCTCGAGGTGCCACAGAGCTGTCACACGTGCCACCGTGGTGTGAGTCGATACTTAGTGTGACAGTAGAGGTAGTGCAGGGAAATCAGGTTCATCTGGGGTGGAATGAGACATCTTGGGGCCTTTTGGATTATTTGCATGTCCCCTTGAGTTCCTCTCGTCTTTCATTTTGAGAGCACCTCCACTTGAGATGCAATGGGAACGTCGGTAATCCTTTCCCGAAGAAGCAGGGCAAGGAACCCTCTCCTCAGATGAGGAGGTAAAAACGGGGCTCCCCTTGAGTTGTGGCGGGACCCTCGGTGTTCCTCTCGAGTGCAGACGTGTATGTGGGGGAACTGCTTGAGTTGCAGCAAAGGTGTGAATGACCCTTTTGAGGTTCAAGAGGGAAGATGTGATTTCCCTGGAGAAGCTGCTGCGGAAAAGGACCTCATCTCACATGGAGTGGAGAATCTTCCGGTTTTTCTCGAGTTGCAGCAGGAAACATGGGGTTCCTCTTGAGTTACGATGGGGACCTCAGGGACTCGCCCGTGTTTCCTCAGGAAAGGTCAGTCTCCATGCGAGTTGCGAGGGGCCTTTCAGGATTCCTCTCCAGTCGGTGCCGGGTCCTAAGTCTTCATCTGGAGTGGAGGCCGGAACCTGATTTTTCCTCTCCAGTGCTGATATCGAACTTGGGATTCCTGTGGAGTTTCCACAGGGTAGTCAGGCCTCGTTTTGAGTGGAGACATGCACGTCTGCTTTCTTCCCAAGCTGTCGCAGTAGTGTTAGACTCTCTTCGAGTTGACACAGGGATCTGTGGCTTTCCATCGAGGTGTCACAGGGCTGTCACGCATGCCACCATGGTGTGAGTCGATACTTGGGTTGACAGTCGAGGAGGTGCAGGGAAATCAGGTTCATCTGGAGTGGACTGAGACATGGGGGGTCTTTTGAAATGGTGGCATGACCCCTGGAGTTTCTCTCGACTTTCCTGTTGAGAGCGCCTCCTCTTGAGATGCGACAGGAACGCTGAGTATCCTTTGCTGACGAAGCAGGCAAAGGAACCTCATCTCGAGATGAGGAAGTAAACACGGGGCTTCTCTTGAGTTGTGGCAACAGCCTCGGTTTTNGTGGCATGACCCCTGGAGTTTCTCTCGACTTTCCTGTTGAGAGCGCCTCCTCTTGAGATGCGACAGGAACGCTGAGTATCCTTTGCTGACGAAGCAGGCAAAGGAACCTCATCTCGAGATGAGGAAGTAAACACGGGGCTTCTCTTGAGTTGTGGCAACAGCCTCGGTTTTCCTCTCGAGTGATGACGGGTATGTCAAGGAACTTCTTGAGTTGCAGCAAGGGTGTGAAGGACCCTTTCGATGTTCAAGATAGAAGGTGTATTTTCCCACGAGAAGCCACAACAGAAAAGGGCCTCATAGTGCCTGGAAGGGAGAATCTCCTTGTTTTTCTCGAGTTGCAGCAGGAAACGTGGGGTTCCTCCCGAGTTAAGATGAGGTTTCCTGGGACCCGCTCTTGTGGCTTCAGGAAAGGCCAGTCTCCATGTGAGTTGCCAGTGCCCTCTCGGGATTCCTCTCCAGTCGGTGCCGAGTCGTAAGTCCTGTTCTGGAGCGGAGGCCGAAACCTGAGGTTTCCTCTCCAGTGCTGACATCAAACTTGGGGTTCCTCTGGAGTTTCCACAGGGGAGTCAGGCCTCGTCTCGAATAGAGGCATGTCTGTCCGCTTTCTTCCCGAACTGTAGTAGTAGTGTCAGGCTTCTCATCGAGTTGGCACAGGAACCTGTGGCTTTCTGTTGAGGTGCAACCGGGCTGTCACACATGCCACCGTGATGTGACTCGATACTCGGGGTGTCAGTCAAGGCAGTGCAGGGAAATCAGGTTAATCTGGAGTGGACTGAGATATGGGGGAGGGGGGGACTGTTGGAATGGTGGCACGACCCCTGGAGGTCCTCTCGACTTTACAGTTGAGAGCGGCTCCTCTTGAGATGCGACAGTAATGCCGGGAATCCTTTCCCAGTAGAGCAGGGAATGGAACCCTCATCTCGAGATGAGGAGGGAAAATGGAGCTCCTCTTTAGTTGTGGCGGGACCCTTGGTGTTCCTCTCGCATGCAAACATGTATGTGGGGGAACTTCTTGAGTTGCAGCAAGGGTGTGAATGACCCTTTTGAGGTTCAAGAGTGAAGGTATGATTTCACTGGAAACGCTGCAGCGGAAAAGGCCTCATCTCACATTGAGTGGAGAATCTTCTGGTTTTTCTCGAGTTGCGGCAGGAAACATGGGGTTCCTCTCGAGTTTCGACGCGGACCTCAGGGACTCGCCCTTGTTTCCTCAAGAAAGGTCAGTCTCCATGCGAGTTGCGAGGGCCCTTTCGGGATTCCTTTCCAGTCGGTGCCGGGTCCTAAGTCTTCATCTTGAGTGGAGGCTGGAAGCTGATATTTCCTCTCCAGTGCTGATATTGAACTTGGGGTTCCTGTGGAGTTTCCACAGGGGAGTCAGGCCTCGTCTTGAGTGGAGACATGCACGTCTGCTTTCTTCCCAAGCTGTCGCAGTAGTGTCAGTCTTCTCTCCGAGTTGACAGGATCTGTGGCTTTCATCGAGGTGCCACACGGCTGTCAAACGTGCCACCGTGATGTGATTCAATACTTGGGGTGACAGTCGAGGAGGTGCAGGGAAATCAGGTTCATCTGGAGTGGACGTAGAAATGGGGGTTCTTTTGGAATGCTGGCACGAACCCTGGAGTTCCTCTCAGCTTTCCTGTTGAGAGCACCTCCTCTTGAGATGTGACAGGAATGCCTAGTATCCTTTCCCAATGAAGCAGGGAAAGGAACTCTCATCTCAAGATGAAGAGGTAAAAACGGAGCTCCTCTTGAGTTGTGGCGAGAACCTCGGTGTTCCTCTTGAATGATGACGGTTATGCTGGGGAACTTCTTGTGTTGCAGCAAGGGTTTGAAGGATCCTTTCGAGTTTCAAGAGGAAAGGTGTGATTTCCCTCGGGACACCACAGAGGAAAATAGCCTCATCATGGCTGGAAGGGAGAATCTCCTGGTTTTTCTTGAGTTTCGGCGGGAAACTTCAGGTTTCTCTCGAGTTATGACAAGGACCACAGGGACCCGCTCTTGTGGCCTCAGGAATGGCCAGTCTCCATGCAAGTTGCGAGGGGCTTCTCAGGATGCCTCTCCAGTCGGTGCGGGGTCCAAATTCATCGTCTCAAGCAGAGGCCGGAACCTGAGGTTTCCTCTCCAGTGCTGACATGGATCTTGGGGTTACGCTGGAGTTTCCACAGGGGAGTCAGGCCTCGTCTCAAGTGGAAACATGCACGTCTGCTTTTCTCCTGAGCTGTAGCAGTAGTGTCAGGCTTCCCGTCGAGTTGACACAGGGATCTGTGGCTTTCCCTCCAGGTGCCACACGTACTGTCACACGTGCCACCATGGTGTGAGTCGATACTTTGGGTGACAGTTGAGGCAGTGCATGGAAATCAGGTTCATATGGAGTGGACTGAGACATGGGGGGGGTCTTTTGGAATGGTGGCACAAACCCTGGAGTTCCTCTGGACCTTACTGTTGAGAGTGCCTCCTCTTTAGAGATGACGGGAATGCTGGGAATCCATTCCCTAAAAAGCAGGGAAAGGAACACACATCTTGAGATGATGAGGGAAAACAAGGCTCCTCTTAAGTTGTGGCGGGACCCACGGTGATCCTCTCGAGTGGAGACGGGTATGTTGTGAAACTGCTTGAGTTGCAGCAAGGGTGTGAAGGACCCTTTTGAGGTTCAAAAGGGAAGGTGTGATTTCCCTTGAGATGCCGCAGCGGGAAAGAGCCTCATCTCGCCTGGAGTGGAGTCTCCTGGTTTTTCTCGAGTTGTGGCAGGAAACATGGGGTTCCTCTGGAGTTACGATGGGGAACTCAGGGACTCACCCATGTTTCCCCAAGAAAGGCCAGTCTCCATGTGAGTTGCGAGGGGCCTCTCGGGATTCCTCTCCAATCAATGCTAGTTCCTAAGTCCTCATCTGGAGCTGAGGCTGAAACCTGAAGTTTCCTCTGCAGTGCTGATATGGATCTTGGGCTTCTTCTGGAGTTTCCACGCTGGAGTCAGGCCTCCTCTTGAGTGGAGACGTGCATATCTGATAACCTCCCGAGCTGTAGCAGTACTGTCAGCTTTCCCGTCGAATTGACACAGGGATCTGTGGCTTTCCCTAGAGGTGCCACAGGGCTGTCACACGTGCCACAGTGGTGTGAGTCCATATTCGGAGTGACAGTCGAGGCAGTGCAGGGAAATCAGGTTCATCTGGAGTGGACTAAGACATTTGACGGTCTTTTGAAATGGTGGCACGACCTCTGGAGTTTCTGTTGACTTTTCTGTTGAGAGAGCCTGCTCTTGAGATGCGACAGTAATGCCGGGATTCCTTACCCAACGGAGCAGGGAAAGGAACCCTCATCTCGAGATGAGGAGGGAAAAACGAGGCTCCTCTTGAGTTGTGGTGCAACCCTTGGGGTTCCTCTTGAGTGGAAACGTGTATGTAGCGAAACTTCTTTCTTTTTCTTTTCTAGCATTTCAGTGTATTTTTATTGTATTTATTTCTTTCTTTTAAATTTACTTTTTACTTTATTTTACTTTACAGTACTCTATTGGTTTTGGCATAGTTTGACATGAATCCACCACGCGTGTACATGAACTCCCAAACATGAACTCTCGTCCCATCTCCCACCCCACATCATCCCTCCAGATCATCACCATGCACCAGCCGCCAGCATCCTGCATCCTGCATCAAACATAGACTGGTGATTCGTTCCTTACATTATAGTATACATATTTCAATGCGATTCTCCAAAATCATCCCACCCTCTCCCTCTCCTTCTCCCTCAGAGTCCAAAAGTCCACTCTACACATCTGTGTCTCTTTTGCTGTCTTGCATACAGGGTCCTCATTACCATCTTTCTAAATTCCATACATATGTGTTAGTATACTGTGGAAGGCAATGGCACCCCACCCCAGTACTCTTGCCTGGAAAATCCAATGGACGGAGTAGCCTGGTGGGCTGCAGTCCATGGGGTCGCTGACAGTCGGACAGACTGAGCGACTTCACTTTCACTTTTCTCTTTCATGTATTGGAGAAGGAAATGGCAACCCACTCCAGTATTCTTGCCTGGAGAATCCCGGGGATGGGGGAGCCTGGTGGGCTGCCGTCTATGGGGTCACACAGAGTCGGACACGACTGAAGTGACTTAGCAGCAGCAGCAGTGTTAGTATACTGTATTGGTGTTTTTCTTTTTGGCTAACTTCACTCTGTAAAATCGGTTCCAGTTTCATCCATCTTATCAGGACTGATTCAAATGTATTCTTTTTAATGGCTGAGTAATACCCCATTGTGTATATGTACCACGGCTTTCTTATCCAATCATCTGCTGATGGACATCTAGGTTGTTTCCATATCCTGGCTATTATAAACAGTGCTGCAATGAACATTGGGGTACATGTGTCTCTTTCTATTCTGGTTTCCTCGGTGTGTATGCCCAGCAGTGGGATTGCTGGGTCATAAGGCAGTTCTATTTGCAATTTCTTAAGGAATCTCCACACTGTTCTCCATAGTGGCTGTACTAGTTTGCATTCCCACCAACAGTGTAAAAGGGTTCCCTTTTCTCCACACCCTCTCCAGCATTTATTGCTTGCAGACTTTTGGATCGCAGCCATTCTGACTGGTGTGAAGTGGTATCTCATTGTGGTCTTGATTTGCATTTCTCTGATAATGAGTGACGTTGAGCATCTTTTCATGTGTTTGTTAGCCATCCGTATGTCTTCTTTGGAGAAATGTCTATTTAGTTCTTTGGCCCATTTTTTGATTGGGTCGTTTATTTTTCTGGAATTGAGCTGTATAAGTTGCTTGTATATTTTTGAGATTAGTTGTTTGTCAGTTGCTTCATTTGCTATTATTTTCTCCCATTCAGAGGGTTGTCTTTTCACCTTGCTTATAGTTTCCTTTGTTGTGCAGAAGCTTTTAATTTTAATTAGATCCCATTTGTTTATATTTGCTTTTATTTCCAGTATTCTGGGAGGCGGATCATTGAGGATCCTGCTGTGATTTATGTCGGAGAGTGTTTTGCCTATGTTCTCCTCTAGGAGTTTTATAGTTTCTGGTCTTACATTTAGATCTTTAATCCATTTTGAGTTTATTTTTGTGTGTGGTGTTAGAAAGTGATCTAGTTTCATTCTTTTACAAGTGGTTGACCAGTTTTCCCAGCACCACTTGTTAAAGAGATTGTCTTTACTCCATTGTATATTCTTGCCTCCTTTGTCAAAGATAAGGTGTCCATATGTGTGTGGATTTATCTCTGGGCTTTCTATTTTGTTCCATTGATCTATATTTCTGTCTTTGTGCCAGTACCACACTGTCTTGATGACTGTGGCTTTGTAGTAGAGCCTGAAGTCAGGTAAGTTGATTCCTCCAGTTCCATTCTTCTTTCTCAAAATTGCTTTGGCTATTCGAGGTTTTTTGTATTTCCATACAAATCTTGAAATTATTTGTTCTAGTTCTGTGAAAAATACCGCTGGTAGCTTGATAGGGATTGCATTGAATCTGTAGATTGCTTTGGGTAATATATTCATTTTCACTATATTGATTCTTCCAATCCATGAACATGGTATATTTCTCCATCTATTAGTGTCCTCTTTGATTTCTTTCATCAGTGTTTTATAGTTTTCTATATATAAGTCTTTAGTTTCTTTAGGTAGATATATTCCTAAGTATTTTATTCTTTTCGTTGCAATGGTGAATGGAATTGTTTCCTTAATTTCGTTTTCTACTTTCTCATTATTAGTGTATAGGAATGCAAGGGATTTCTGTGTGTTGATTTTATATCCTGCAACTTTACTATATTCATTGATTAGCTCTAGTAATTTTCTGGTGGAGTCTTTAGGGTTTTCTATGTAGAGGATCATGTCATCTGCAAACAGTGAGAGTTTTACTTCTTCTTTTCCAATTTGGATTCCTTTTATTTCTTTTTCTGCTCTGATTGCTGTGGCCAAAACTTCCAGAACTATGTTGAATAGTAGCGGTGAAAGTGGACATCCTTGTCTTGTTCCTGACTTTAGGGGAAATGCTTTCAATTTTTCACCATTGAGGATAATGTTTGCTGTGGGTTTGTCATATATAGCTTTTATTATGTTGAGGTATGTTCCTTCTATTCCTGCTTTCTGGAGAGTTTTTATCATAAATGGATGTTGAATTTTATCAAAGGCCTTCTCTGCATCTATTGAGATAATCATATGGCATTTATTTTTCAATTTGTTAATGTGGTGAATTACATTGATTGATTTGCGAATATTGAAGAATCCTTGCATTCCTGGGATAAAGCCTACTTGGTCATGGTGTATGATCTTTTTAATGTGTTGTTGGATTCTGATTGCTAGAATTTTGTTGAGGATTTTTGCATCTATGTTCATCAGTGATATTGGCCTGTAGTTTTCTTTTTTTGTGGCATCTTTGTCAGGTTTTGGTATTAGGGTGATGGTGGCCTCATAGAATGAGTTTGGAAGTTTACCTTCCTCTGCAATTTTCTGGAAGAGTTTGAGTAGGATAGGTGTTAGCTCTTCTCGAAATTTTTGGTAGAATTCAGCTGTGAAGCCGTCTGGACCTGGGCTTTTGTTTGCTGGAAGATTTCTGATTACAGTTTCAATTTCCGTGCTTGTGATGGGTCTGTTAAGATTTTCTATTTCTTCCTGGTTCAGTTTTGGAAAGTTGTATTTTTCTAAGAATTTGTCCATTTCTTCCACGTTGTCCAATTTATTGGCATATAATTGCTGATAGTAGTCTCTTATGATTCTTTGTATTTCTGTGTTGTCTGTTGTGATCTCTCCATTTTCATTTCTGATTTTATTGATTTGATTTTTCTCCCTTTGTTTCTTGATGAGTCTGGCTAATGGTTTGTCAATTTTATTTATCTTTTCAAAAAACCAGCTTTTGGCTTTGTTGATTTTTGCTATGGTCTCTTTTGTTTCTTTTGCATTTATTTCTGCCCTAATTTTTAAGATTTCTTTCCTTCTACTAACTCTGGGGTTCTCCATTTCTTCCTTTTCTAGTTGCTTTAGGTGTAGAGTTAGGTTATTTATTTGACTTTTTTCTTGTTTCCTGAGGTATGCCTGTATTGCTATGAACTTTCCTCTTAGCACTGCTTTTATAGTGTCCCACAGGTTTTGGGTTGTTGTGTTTTCATTTTCATTCATTTCTATGCACATTTTGATTTCTTTTTTGATTTCTTCTGTGATTTGTTGGTTATTCAGAAGCGTATTGTTCAGCCTCCAAATGTTGGAATTTTTAATAGTTTTTCTCCTGTAATTGAGATCTAATCTTAATGCATTATGGTCAGAAAAGATGCTTGGAATGATTTCGATTTTTTTGAATTTATCAAGGTTAGATTTATGTCCCAGGATGTGATCTATCCTGGAGAAGGTTCCGTGAGCACTTGAGAAAAAGGTGAAATTCATTGTTTTGGGGTGAAATGTCCTATAGATATCAATTAGGTCTAACTGGTCTATTGTATCATTTAAAGTTTGCGTTTCTTTGTTAATTTTCTGGTTAGTTGATCTGTCCATAGGTGTGAGTGGGGTATTAAAGTCTCCCACTATTATTGTGTTATTGTCAATTTCCCCTTTCATACTTGTTAGCATTTGTCTTACATATTGCGGTGCTCCTATGTTGGGTGCATATATTTGCTTTTATTTCCAGTATTCTGGGCGGTGGATCATAGAGGATCCTGCCCTGATTTATGTCGGAAAGTGTTTTGCCTATGTTCCCCTCCTGGAGTTTTATAGTTTCTGGTCTTACATTTAGATCTTTAATCCATTTTGAGTTTATTTTACTGTGTCATGTTAGAAAGTGATCTAGTTTCATTCTTTCACAAGTGGTTGACCAGTTTTCCCAGCACCACTTGTTAAAGAGATTGTCTTTACTCCATTGTATATTCTTGCCTCCTTTGTCAAAGATAAGGTGTCCATATGTATGTGGATTTATCTCTGGGCTTTCTATTTTGTTCCATTGATCTATATTTCTGTCTTTGTGCCAGCACCATACTGTCTTGATGACTGTAGCTTTGTAGTAGAGCCTGAAGTCAAGTAAGTTGATTCCTCTGGTTCCATTCTTCTTTCTCAAAATTGCTTTGGCTATTTGAGGTTTTTTGTATTTCCATACAAATCCAGTATTCTTGCCTGGAGAATCCCAGGGATGGGGGAGCCTGGTGGGCTGCCGTCTATGGGGTCACACAGAGTCGGACACGACTGAAGTGACTTAGCAGTAGCAGCATACAAATCTTGAAATTATTTGTTCTAGTTCTGTGAAAAATACCCCTGGTAGCTTGATAGGGATTGAATTGAATCTGTAGATTGCTTTGGGTAATATACTCATTTTCACTACATTAATTCTTCCAATCCATGAACATGGTATATTTCTCCATCTATTATTGTCCTCTTTGATTTCGTTCATCAGTGTTTTATAGTTTTCTCTATATAGGTCTTTAGTTTCTTTACATAGATATATCCCTAACTATTTTAATCTTTTCGTTGCAATGGTGAATGGAATTGATTGAATCTGTAGATTGCTTTGGGTAATATACTCATTTTCACTACATTAATTCTTCCAATCCATGAACATGGTATATTTCTCCATCTATTATTGTCCTCTTTGATTTCGTTCATCAGTGTTTTATAGTTTTCTCTATATAGGTCTTTAGTTTCTTTACATAGATATATCCCTAACTATTTTAATCTTTTCGTTGCAATGGTGAATGGAATTGTTTCCTTAATTTCTTTTTCTACTTTCTAAATATTAGTGTATAGGAATGCAAGGGATTTCTGTGTGTTGATTTTATATCCTGCAACTTTACCATATTCAT
>SJYX01006035.1:0-44164 GCA_006410675.1 Oreotragus oreotragus
GTTTCTCTCTTGTTTGGTGGCTCCACCAAAGGGAAAAGAACCTGAAAACACCCGAAAGACGCTGCAAGTGGACCGGGGTTCCAAGTGTAACATTTTGCCCCCTGATGACAGACGAGTTGTTCTCGGCAAAAAACAACAACAACAGCAAACACAGAACGCATGGAGAAATTTTAATTCACTTCCAGAGGGAGATACTGGTAGATCTTAGTGCTCTTCCTTCCAGTCTGTCTCGCCAAGACCACCCCATCTCCATCACTCTCAGAAAGTGTAACCTCACTTCCAAGTTCCAATCACACTTGCATGCTACTTTGCAAATTACTTGTTTAATCTACCGTTTATATTTCCCCAAGCTGTTTAATGGGCTTCGCTGGTAGCTCAGCTAGTAAAGAATCCGCCTGCAATGCAGGAGACCCCGATTCAATTCCTGGGTGGGGAAGATCCCCTGGAGAAGGGATAGGCTACCACTGGAGTGTTCATGGGCTTCCCTGGAAGTTCAGAGGGTAAAGAACCCGCCTGCAACGCGGGAGACCTGAGTTCCATCCCTGGGTTGCGAAGATCCCCTGGAGGAGGGCATAGCAACCCACTCCAGTATCCTTGCCTGGAAAATCCCCTTGGACAGAGGAGCCTGGCGGACCCGTGGGGTCACAAAAAGACACGACTGAGGGACTAAGTACAAGTTATTTGATATTCTTCAACCGGATTTTTAAAAAAGTTATATGTATTGAGGTATACTTTACACGGAGTAAAACTCAATGGCGGGGGGCGGGGTTGGGGTGCAGTGTGTTACATGAGACATGCCAGGATTAAGATCCCTGACCAAGGATGGAGCCTGATACTCCTGCAGTGGAAGAGTGGAGTCTTAACCACGAGACTGCCAGGGAAACCGCCAGACTCAACTTTTGAGTGTATATTTTTATGAGTTTGGACAAACCTTTACAGTCGTGCAACCACCAGCTCAGATACAGAACGTTTTCATCACCAGTCCCCTTCATGGTCATTTGTAATCAACTTCTCCCTGACCCTGGCCCCTGGCCACTTCTGATGTGTCTTCTGTCCCTACGCATTTTTTTTTTTTTTCTTTTTTTTCAGAATTTCAATGTGACTTTTCACTTGTCATCAGACATTCTGTCCTGGAGGGTAAACTATAGTTTGAGGCAGCCCTTCCCAGCACCACCTTTAAGGGTTTAAATTTTTGCTCTATAGCTTATCCTAGCTTGAAGTGCTTATGTCATGGTGCTCAAGTATTGTCAGATAATATAGTCCTAGAGGAGGAATTGCTGGGTCAGAAACTATACATTTCTTGTGGCACTGGATACTTTCTTGTTAGGTTATATTCCAAAAGTATTGCTTCAGTTTATCCTCCCTCTGAAAGTATGGGAGGGGATCTATTTTTCTCTACTCCTAACCAACAATCAGCTTTGTCATTAAACCAAACAAACAAACAAAAAATCTTTTCTGATGAAAGATAGAAAAAAAAAATGACATTTTCATTTAAATTTCTTTTTTTCACTGCTGATCAGGCTAAATTATTTTTTAAATTAATTAGTTTATTTTTGGCTGCACTGGTCTTCCTTGCTGCCCGAGGGCTTTCTCTAGCTGCAGGGGACTGGCTTCTCATTGCAAGGACCTCTCCCATTGCAGAGCACAGGCTCTGGGGCACGTGGGCTCATTCGCTGTGGCCCACAGGCTTGGTTGCTCTGTGGCATGTGGGATCTTCCAGGATCAGGGATCGAACCCATGTTCCCTGCATTAGCAGGAGGATTCTTAATCATTAAACCATCAGGGAAACCCCAGGCTAAATTACTTTTATGTTACTTAGGCTTATGCAGTCTTATTTGTGAATAAGGTCTGGTATTCTAGGATGTGTCTTCCACGGATGTGTTACATTTTTCCCTTACAGATACAGGAATTTATTTATATTTAACTATCTTAATTCTTTCTTATAGATGTTGCAAAGTTTTGTTTCATCATTTATTTTTTCAAGGGGGTAGGGGGACTTTTTTTTTTAACATAGAATAGTTTATGAGAATATAGCAGTATTTTAATTTGTTATTTTTTTCTTTGTATGTCTAAAAAAAGTTGTTCCTGCTAGCTATCAGATACATCATCACCTGTATTTTGAGGGAGTGGGGGTAGGGGTTCTTCGGTGGCTTCACTTTTTAATCCATCTGGAATTTAGTTTGTACATATAGGATGTTTTACATATCTACGTATGTCTTAGCCAATGAGCTCAGATATAAACACCATTTATTAAATTCCAACATCATTTATTAAATTATCTTTCATTTCCTCTTTGATTTGAAATTCTAACCTTGTATTCAAAATACACATACTTGTGTATAAACCAGTATACCTGTTTTGGAATATTCTATTCTGTCCTAATGAGGATCTCTTCTGGCAACAATATAACACCATTTTAATGTTTATACATTTAATATTTTATTTCATGTCAGTGACCATTTTCATTTAGGTTTAAAATATTTCTGATTCTTTCTACTTATTAGTTCTTCAGATGAAATTTACAAATATCTTTTTTCAATTTCAGATTTTTTTTTGCTATTTTGATGGAAATTGAGCTAATTTTTAAAATAAATATTCAGGGAGAAATATTTTTACAAAAACAATTTTTTTTAAATCCAGGAAGATGGTAAGTCTTTCTACTTATTCTTTTTCCATATTCCTGGGTAAAATTGCATGTGTGTGTGCTAAGTCGATTCAATTGTGTCTGACTCTTTGCGACCCTAAGGACTGTGATCTGCCAGATTTCTCTGTCCATGGGATTCTCCAGGCAAGAATACTGGAGTGGGTTGCTGTGCCCTCCTCCAGGGATCTTCCCCACCGAGGGATCACACTCGCGTCTCTTACTTCTCCACACTGGCAGACGGGTTCTTTATCACTATGAGGATTACATATTTTAAAATAAACTTTATTTTCAAAGAAAAAAGTGCAAAGATAGTACAGAGAGTTCATATATATCCTGCACCCAGTTTCCCCTATTATTAATATATTAGTAGGATACACTTGTTACAATGAATGAACCAATGTTGGCATGTTATTATCAAAATCATACTTTATTCAGATTTTCTTATTTTTAACCTAACATCCTTCTGTCCCAGGATCCAGTCCAGGATATCACATGACATTTAGTCTTCATGTCTACTTAGGTATTTCTTTGCTGTCACAGTTTCTCATGCTTTCCTTGCCTTTTTTGACCTTAATGGTTTTGAGCAGTACTGGTCAAATATTTTGGAGAATGTTCCCTCACTGGGATTTATCTGAAATTTCCCTTCATGATTAGATAAAAGTCTTGTGGAGGAAGATCACAGAGGTAAATTGCCATTCTCATCACAGCACATAAAAAATACATGCTATCAACTTACAACTGTTGGTGTTGACGGTAGACATTTTCACATATTGTGGTATGGGGAAGTCATTTTGGCTTATATGTGATTTGGCTTGAACATTATGATAGCTAGCATGACTTGTCTTATGACCTGTCAGATATCTGTGGTGCATCTGCTTTAAGTACCACAACAAAAAGAATGCAATTCCCAGGTTGTTTAGAATGTCTCACCGAGGGATCACACTCGCGTCTCTTACTTCTCCACACTGGCAGACGGGTTCTTTATCACTATGAGGATTACATATTTTAAAATAAACTTTATTTTCAAAGAAAAAAGTGCAAAGATAGTACAGAGAGTTCATATATATCCTGCACCCAGTTTCCCCTATTATTAATATATTAGTAGGATACACTTGTTACAATGAATGAACCAATGTTGGCATGTTATTATCAAAATCATACTTTATTCAGATTTTCTTATTTTTAACCTAACATCCTTCTGTCCCAGGATCCAGTCCAGGATATCACATGACATTTAGTCTTCATGTCTACTTAGGTATTTCTTTGCTGTCACAGTTTCTCATGCTTTCCTTGCCTTTTTTGACCTTAATGGTTTTGAGCAGTACTGGTCAAATATTTTGGAGAATGTTCCCTCACTGGGATTTATCTGAAATTTCCCTTCATGATTAGATAAAAGTCTTGTGGAGGAAGATCACAGAGGTAAATTGCCATTCTCATCACAGCACATAAAAAATACATGCTATCAACTTACAACTGTTGGTGTTGACGGTAGACATTTTCACATATTGTGGTATGGGGAAGTCATTTTGGCTTATATGTGATTTGGCTTGAACATTATGATAGCTAGCATGACTTGTCTTATGACCTGTCAGATATCTGTGGTGCATCTGCTTTAAGTACCACAACAAAAAGAATGCAATTCCCAGGTTGTTTAGAATGTCCATTTTGAAGATAAGGATAGATGCTTTCCCCCTTCCCATGGCATCAATGCAAGACAAGATTCCTTCACTAGATAGCAAGGTCACATGTGTGTGACTGTGGATGTGGGTTCAGGCACATTCCTGCATCACCGAGAACTTGAATTTTCTGAAGTATATCAAACTTAAGGACCCTACCAGCCATTCTCAGAACAGTATTTGCTAGCGCCAGCTGCCACCTTATGGTCTCAAGGTCTCCTGGTAACCATGCAACCATTTTGGACCCCAAGCAATTCTTGCTTAAGAAGGACCCTTCTTACCAACTGTGCTGAGGGCACCCAGAGAACTCACAAAGGGAGGCAAAGTTGGAGCCAGGCATTCAACTTCTGGATTCGCTGTCAGGAGGATGAACCATGCTTTTCTCTATGATCAAAGCTTTCTAGCCTTTAGCAAAGGACCAACATGCCCAGAGATGCAGATCTTGGGCAGGAAAAGAAGGACAAAAAGGGTCCAACTGATGAGTGATGACTTCAGCCCCAGTGAATGTTGTGGTTGGAGGGGTGAAGGTGAGAGAGTCTGAGAGCCCAGCCCATTCACTGGTCAGCTGGGGAGACAGAAGCCCATAGACAGGGGTGTCTGCCTGAGGTCACTCTACTTGTTGTGGACAGTGCCAGGGGGGCCAGGGTAATGGTGTCTCAATTTTAGTCTCAAAATTTTCCCTCTGTTTCACCTGTTTGCCTTTTCATAGGCCAGATCTTCTGTGACTTTTTTTTTTGTCTGCACCACAAGGCTTACAGAATCTGAATTCTCAGACCAGGGATTGAACTCATGCCCTCTGCAGGGGAAGTGCAGAGCCCAAACCACTGGACCACTAGGGAATCCTTTTGTGTGACTTTTCTTAAGCAGGACAAGGGGCTCTGGGTTAAAATAGGTGAGAGGACTTCCCTGGTGGCACAGTGGATAAGAATTCACCCACCAATGCAGGAGACACAAGTTCGATCCTTGGTCTGGGGAGATGCCACATGGCACGGAACAACCAAGCCTGCGTCCCACGGTTACCGAGCCCACACTCTAGAACCCTTGAGCCACAGATACTGAGCCCATGAGCTGCAAGTACTGAAGCCTGCGCACTTAAAGCCGGTGCTCTGCAACTAGAGAAGCCCCCAGAAGAAGCCTGCACACTGTAATAAAGAGCAGCCCCCACTTGCTTCACTAGAGAAAGTCCACGGGGCAGTGATGATACAGTGCAACCATAACAAAATATAAATAAATGATTTTCAAAAAGAAGCATTAATCCAGCCCTGTGTATCTTTTGTAAACATTTTAAAATACATTGTAATGATCTCTACTGTCTTGAAATGGTATTCATAGGGAACGCCATCTAGCTACACACAAAAACATGCCAACAAGTTCCCAAGATGTCCCCTAGGTGGCAGTACCATCCCGGTTAAAAACTAACATTTAAGACAGTTAAAAACCTGGAATGCTTATAACTATTTAAAAATGAAATAAAACTAATAAACCAATGATATTAATGCTTTAGGCAATCATTTAAGAATAATTTGCGCTTATTGAACATTTAGCTTATGCATAAGAATATGGTATATCTGTCGTTTGAGTTCAGTTCCGTTCAATTCACTTCAGTCGCTCAGTCGTGTCCGACTCTTTGTGACCCCATGAATCGCAGCACGCCAGGCTTCCCTGTCCATCACCAACTCCCGGAGTTCACTCAGACTCATGTCCATCGAGTCAGTGATGCCATACAGCCATCTCATCCTCTGTCGTCCCCTTCTCCTCCTGCCCCCAATCCCTCCTAGCATCAGAGACTTTTCCAGTGAGTCAACTCTTCTCATGAGGTGGTCAAAGTATCGGAGTTTCAGCTTTAGCATGAGTCCTTCCAATGAACACTCAGGGCTGATCTCCTTTAGAATGGACTGGTTGGATCTCCTTGCAGTCCAAGGGACTCTCAAGAGTCTTCTCCAACACCACAGTTCAAAAGCATCAATTCTTCGGCGCTCAGCCTTCTTCACAGTCCAACTATCACATTCATACATGACCACTGGAAAAATCACAGCCTTGACTAGATAGACCTTTGTTGGCTAAGTAATATCTCTGCTTTTGAATATGCTATCTAGGTTGGTCGTAACTTTTCTTCCAAGGAGTAAGCGTCTTTTAATTCCATGGCTGCAATCACCATCTGCAGTGATTTTGGAGCCCCCCCCCCGCAAATAAAGTCTGACACTGTTTCCACTGTTTCACCAGCTATTTCCCATGAAGTGATGAGACCGGATGCCATGATCTTCGTTTTCTGAATGTTGAGCTTTAAGCCAACTTTTCACTTTCTTTCACTTTCATCAAGAGGCTTTTTAGTTTCTCTTCACTTTCTGCCATAAGGGTGGTGTCATCTGCATATCTGAGGTTATTGATATTTCTTCCAGCAATCTTGATTCCAGCTTGTGCTTCTTCCAGCCCAGCGTTTCTCATGATGTACTCTGCATATAAGTTAAANAATACCAAAGAATGCTCAAACTACTGCACAATTGCATTTATCTCACACACTAGTAAAGTAATGCTCAAAATTCTCCAAGCCAGGCTTCAGCAATACGTGAACCGTGAACTCCCTGATGTTCAAGCTGGTTTTAGAAAAGGCAGAGGACCCAGAGATTAAATTGCCAACATCCGCTGGATCATGGAAAAAGCAAGAGAGTTCCAGAAAAACATCTATTTCTGCTTTATTGACTACTCCAAAGCCTTTGACTATGTGGATCACAATAAACTGTGGAAAATTCTGAAAGAGATGGGAATATGAGACCACCTGACCTGCCTTTTGAGTTATGATCCCAATTTTGATGGTATGCTTTGGCAAGAGATTTCATCTTGTGACTATAAAGATGAAAAATACTATATTTAAAACTAATTTTATAAGGAAAACTTAAAGTTCAAAATTGTATAAGATAGACCATATGCTGGGCCATAAAGCCAATCAATATATTTCAAAAGACTGTGAAACATACAGAGCACATTATCTGACCATAAAAGTGTTAAATTAGTACTCAGTAACTGTCAGACTTTATTTTTTTGGGCTCCAACATCTCTGTAGATGGTGATTGCAACCATGAAATTAAAAGACGCTTACTCCTTGGAAGGAAAGTTATCACCAACCTAGATAGCATATTCAAAAGCAGAGACATTACTTTGCCAACAAAGGTCCATCTAGTGAAGGCTATGGTTTTTCCAGTGGTCGTGTATGGATGTGAGAGTTGGACTGTGAAGAAAGCTGAGCACCGAAGAATTGATGCTTTTGAACTGTGGTGTTGGAGAAGACTCTTGAGAGTCCCTTTTTGCCAACAAAGGTCCATCTAGTGAAGGCTATGGTTTTTCCAGTGGTCATGTATGGATGTGAGAGTTGGACTGTGAAGAAAGCTGAGCACCGAAGAATTGATGCTTTTGAACTGTGGTGTTGGAGAAGACTCTTGAGAGTCCCTTGGACTGCAAGGAGATCCAACCGGTCTATTCTGATCAGTCCTGGGTGTTCATTGGAAGGACTCATGCTGAAGCTGACTCATTGGAAAAGACTCTGATGCTGGGAGGAATTGGGGGCAGGAGGAGAAGGGGACAACCGAGGATGAGATGGCTGGATGGCATCACCGACTGGATTGACATGAGTTTGAGTGAACTCTGAGAGTTGGTGATGGACAGGGTGGTCTGGCGTGCTGGGGTCCCAAAGAGTCAGACATGACTGAACAACTGAACTGAATTGAACTGAACTGAACTGAACAATGAGATATTTAGAAATTTCTCAAATATATGGAAAAGAACAGCATAATTCTAAGTAATCCATAGGACAGATTAAAAAGTCACAAGTGAAATTAGAAAATATTTTTAGTTGATTAGGTAAAACACTAAAATTTGTTGGACACAATTAATTAGTACATAGAAATATTTTTTGTACAGTTTTAAATGTTCATATTAGAAAAAAGATTTAAAATAAATTATCTAAGTTTCCAAATTAAGTGAGCAAATTAAACCCAAAGTAAGTAGAAGGAAAGACATATAACAGAAACTAATGAAATAGAAAGCAAGCAATAGGGAAAAATGCACAAACCCAACCTTTTTATAGTAAAACATTAAAAAAAAATCTGTCTAGAGTTTTCCTTGATCAAGAAAAACATGAGAGAAAACAAAAGCTACCATCATAAAGAATGAAAGGATAGTTATCACAGTGAAAGGAAAAAAGGAACTATAAGCAACTTTATGTCTGTACACTTGATAATATAAATAAATGGACGCATTCCT
The DNA here is from genome assembly GCA_006410675.1 of Oreotragus oreotragus. Taxonomy (NCBI): domain Eukaryota; kingdom Metazoa; phylum Chordata; class Mammalia; order Artiodactyla; family Bovidae; genus Oreotragus; species Oreotragus oreotragus. The sequence goes on from SJYX01006035.1 coordinate 8,578, forward strand.
TGAGAAATTAACAAACTGACCCAAGAAGGGACAGAAAACCTGAAAGACTCTGTGTGTGTGTGTGCGCATGTGCACGCGTGCGCGTGCTGGTCGCTCAGTTGTGTCTAACTGTTTGCAACCCCAAAGACTGTAGCCTGACAGGCTCCTCTGTCCATGGGATTCTCCAGGCAAGAATACTGGGGTGGCTTGCCAGTCACTTCTCCAGAGGATTTTCCTGACCCAGGGATCGAACCCTGGTCTCTTGCATTGCAGGTAGATTCTTTACCTACAGGGATAGGGGGAAAGACTCTATACTGAATTAATTTAATATGTAATTTAAATTATTCCCAGAAAAAATTCCAAACCCAGATAGCTTCACTGATGAAGTTTATCAGATATTTAAAGGGAGAAAAGCTACCAAGTTTATACAAACTTTTTCAGAAAATGGAAAAGAGAAATTTTCCATAACTCACTTTATGAGGTCAATATAGCCTCCTTATCAAAATTTAACAAAAGCGTTGCAGAAAAAGAAAACTATAGACCAATATCCTTTAAAAACTTAGATGTAAGTAACTTGAACAAAATATTAGCAAATTAAATCTACCAATATATAAAAGAGACAATGTCATGAAGTAGTGAAGTTTATCCTGGCAAATAAGGCTAGCCCAATATTTGAAAATGAGTTAAGTAACTTCCCACATGTACAGAAATGGAGAAAAAAATAATCATATTCTTATCTAGTAGATGCTTTGATTAAAAATTCTAAACAATTTAGAAATAAAAAAGAAACTTTTGCAATCTTACAAATGTTTTCTATGGAAAAAAATCCACAACAAACGTCATTCTTAATCCTGCTATATCGGGTGCATTCCCGTTTCTGTTGGGAGGAGGCAGGATGCCCACTCTCACCACCTCTGTTTGGTATTTCCCTGGACATCCTAGCCCATGGAGTGAAGAAAGGGGGGACGGGGAGGGGGAAGTAAGGCATGAAGATTGGAAAGGAAACAGTAAAAACCTTTTTCATGTACAGCATGATTGTTTATGTATTGAGTCCTAAGGAATCCGCAAAAAAACTGCTAGAAGCAACTTAAAATATTGCAAAAATCAATTGTGTTTATAAATACTACCAACTAAAGTAAAAGTGACACAGCGTCAAAGCATCTTCCAAATGACACCTGCAATATCATCAAAACTGTAAAATACTTAGGAATACATTATCAAAATGCATGCATAATGGGTACAGTGAAGCTGGAAAACTGCTGAGAGAAATGCAAGGGAGCCTGAAAAATGGAAGGGTAAACCATATTCATGGGCTGGAAGGCTGGATTTTAAGCTGTTGGTGCTCCACAAATTGACCTATAGCTTCAGTGTGATCCATTAATGCCTCTCCCAGGTTTTTGCTCAAGAGAAATGAAGATACATGTCACACTTCTGGACACAGAGGCCCAAACAACTTTATTCAGAACAGCCCCATGTGAAAAGAATCCAAGATGTACAGTAACAAGTGAATTATATGAGCAGTCCATGTTCATTGAACTTTTAAACGTTATTAGATATGCAAAGTGGAAAAACATTAAGCCCCTCTGTTCCCTATCACTAACCTCTGTTGATGCTTTCGGGTTCAGAGCTTTGCCACTTTGCCTGTCTGGTATGTAGTCCTTGGCTTCCCTGGTGGCTCAGCAGTAAAATAAATAAATAAATAAATCTGTCTGACAGTGCTGGAGATGTGAGTTCAATCCCTGGTTCGGGAAGTTCCTTTGGAGAAGGAAATGGCAACCCATTCCAGTATTCCTGCCTGGAGAATTAGTTAGACAGCAGAGCCTGGTGGGCTACAGTCCACGGGGTCACAAAGAGTCTGACAGGACTGAGCAACTAAATGATAGTATGCAGTCCTTAGGGCTGCCTCCAGCTGAGGCCTCCTGCCACAGCTCTTCTGGAAATTCTGCTGAGATTGAGCCAACCCTCCAAGTCATAATAAAGTGACTAAATTTGCCTGCGATGTGTCATGCTTCAGGAGACGCGGCAGCGCTGGGCACCAGGCCAAGAATTCCGAGTCTCTGCCAGCCTTGCAGACTGACTGTCTACAGCTAACCCGTTTGGGTCTGCTGCCTTGGAGTTCCGAGGACCAGCCTTGGGGAGAATTAGATTCCCTGCTTTGTGCGCCCTCCTGTGGCAGCACCTTAAACCAAAGCGTAGTTGCAGGTGAGCCGGGTACCACACATCCAACTTGAGGTGGAGTTTCATTTTGTGGGCTGGATCAAACTTGTCACGGATCATAAACTGGAAAAGCTGCAAAGCTAGTTCCCTTTCTTGGAGCAAACCTTTGTATTCGGCAAGGAGAGATCTCTCTATGGAAGAGGTTTTCCAGCACTTTCTTTTTTTGGACGTCTCCCTGACTGTCACTCACAGTATTAAAAGTTGTTTCTTTCCCATTCACAGGGTGGGCTCCTGGGATGCATGTTCGTGAACATGACCTCACTTCCCAGACCACGTTGATCGTATAAAGGCTGGACACTTGGCAAATCTTGACCAACCAGGTTTCTTACCCTGGAAATTTGCAAAGAAAATGACACAGAGACACTGAGTAACTAGGTCTATAATAAAGGACACGAGTTGTAGAGTAGCTGCTTCCTTGGTTCTTTTTTGCCATCTCCATGCAGACTCAGTAGGAGAGAAAGCTGAACCATTGATAAGGAGACACAGGGCAAACGTACAGAAAGAAGCCAACTTTAGGCCCCACTGAGGTCTGGCTGCATCCAGCTTTCAGGCTCTAAGATGCTCCTAAACCTTTTTATTGACGCCTCCTTAGGTCTTAAGCTATCTGAAGTCCTGCCACATCCCTCAAGTGCTGGCCTCTGCTGCTACTCAATCATTCTCTCATTTGTTTAGTCATTCAGCAAATAACGATTGACCATTTATATGTATCAAGTATTGCTATAGAACTTGGGGGGAAAACATGAACAAAAAGAAAAATGTGCTCTCATCTCTCTCACAGAGAGAACAGCAAGTGCAAAGGTCCTGAGGTAGGAGGTGTTTGAAGAGCAGGAGGGAAGCAAGTATGACGAGAGGAGTGAGTGAGGATGGAGATGAGGTCAGAGTTGTGGAGGGAGCGTGGGGTGAGGCAGGCTGTGTGTCTATGTGTGTGGAGGTGGCCCAGTGCCTTGTGGGCATTTGAAAGGACTTTAACTCTTGCTCTGAGTTAGACAGGGAACGATCAGAGGGGCTAAAGTATGGAAAACTAGGTAGGGTTCAATCCCTGGGTTGGGAAGATCCCCTGGAGGAGAAAGTGGCAACCCACTCCAGTATTCTTGGCTGGGAAATGCCATGGGTGGAGGAGCCTGGCAGGCTACACTCCATGGGGTCGCAAAAACTCAGAGAAGACTTAGTGATTGAGCATGTGATTCTAGTACACTTTTCAAAGGTTGTGTGTGATCAAACATTGGTGTTCATTTCAGAGCCTGGGAAGATCCATTCGAGATGCTAAAACTGCAAAAGCATCTCAGGGCAGGTGGTGAACACTCCCTGGATGGTGCAGGTCTGGGTCCTTGGCAGCAATTGGGATGCATTTGTAGGAAGAATAGGGGCTCAGAGAGGCTGGGCTTGCGTTCTGGCTTCTTGACATCCTCCAGGTCTTTGCTTATTTGATATATTCTCTTGTAAGAATTTCCATCTCTCTTCTCCCAAGAGACTGGGAACTGGAAGGTGGGCTGGGTCTGGTCTCCTCCTGCTTGGGAGAAGGGACCCATCACCCTGCCCAGATCTGGCTGGGCTTGCGTTCTGGCTTCTTGACATCCTCCAGGTCTTTGCTTATTTGATATATTCTCTTGTAAGAATTTCCATCTCTCTTCTCCCAAGAGACTGGGAACTGGAAGGTGGGCTGGGTCTGGTCTCCTCCTGCTTGGGAGAAGGGACCCATCACCCTGCCCAGATCCCTCTCAATAGACAAAACTGTGGGGCAAGGGGGAGGGGAGGCCTGCAGTGAGCAAGACAGATCAGGGACACCCCCCCCCCCAGTCTTTGCATTTTAAACAATTGGGAATCTTCCTCGAACTCACAGTATAAATCCTTTCTCCTATTTCATGGACACAAAGGGTATTCCCAATGGTTCTTTCTTTGTCCCACTTTTGATAGGCATCTGTACTGAGAAGCAATGTCTTTTAAAATATAAATTTATTTATTTATTTATCTTTGGCTGTGCTGGTTGTTTGTTGCTGTGAGAGCTTTTCTCTAGTTGCAGAGAGAGGGGGACTACTCCTCATTTCGGTGCAGTGAGGTGGCTTCTCCCACTGGGAACATGGGCTCTGGGATGGACAAGTTGAAGTTCCCAGCCTCTAGAGCTCGGGCTCAGTAGTTGGGCCACATGGGCTTAGTTGCTCTGAGGCATGTGGAAACCTTCCAGACCAGGGATCAAACCCATGTCTCCTGAATTGGCAGGTGGATTCTCCACCGCTGAGCCACCAAAGAAGCCTGAAAGTGTTTTAATGCAAGAAAAACTGCAGTCCAAGTGCCGTGATAAATGACAACAGAGGCTGGAGCGGACGGGACCACCCAGAGCTGCCGTCCTGTGCAAAGGGAGGGTCAGATTCGAGCTGCTGCCCTGTGGGATGGGGCTCCAAGAGGGCCAGAGCATCTGAATTTTGAAGACAAGTAAAGTCTCCAGAGAGTCTTCCATTGAGCCAGCATCAGCATCCAGAACAACAGCCACATCCTGGTCATCCCAGCCTTGGGCAGATCTGGCCTGCAAGTCACCGGACCTGGGCCCCAGGCCTCTGGAGAAGGGCTTTCCTCCCCCAGTGTTAGTCTTGCCCTTTGAAGCTGAGTGGGCCAGGTCTGTGTCCCCCCTAGAATGACCCACCTCCATCTCTTTTGCATGGGAGGGGACTAGCTTATTTTAGAGTTGCCTTGGTCTGTTTCTTGTCATCCCAGAGAATGAGTCAGAGTGCCCGTTGGTCCATGGGACAACCTCTCATTGCCTCAAAGTGAAGTTAATGGAATCTGTATCAAGGTTCAGTTCAGTTCAGTTCAGTTCAGTCGCTCAGTTGTGTCCGACTCTTTGCAACTCCATGAACCGCAGCACGCCTTCTTTTGCATGGGAGGGGACTAGCTTATTTTAGAGTTGCCTTGGTCTGTTTCTTGTCATCCCAGAGAATGAATCAGAGTGCCCGTTGGTCCATGGGACAACCTCTCATTGCCTCAAAGTGAAGTTAATGGAGTCTGTATCAAGATTCAGTTCAGTTCAGTTGCTCAGTTGTGTCCAACTCTTTGCAACTCCATGAACCGCAGCATGCCGGGCCTCCCTGTCCATCACCAACTCCTGGAGTTTACCCAGACTCATGCCCATTGAGTCAGTGATGTCATCCAACCATCTCCCGCTCTGTCATCTCCTTCTCCTCCTGCCCTCAATCTTTCCCAGCATCAAGGTATTTTCAAATGATTCAGTTCTTCACATCAGGTGGCCAAAGTATTGGAGTTTCGAATTCAACATCAGTCCTTCCAATGAACACCCAGGACTGATCTACTTTAGAATGGATTGGCTGGATCTCCTTGCAGTCCAAGGGACTCTCAAGAGTCTTCTCCAACACCACAGTTCAAAAGCATCAATTCTTCTGTGCTCAGCTTTCTTTATAGTCCAACTCTTGCATCCATACATGACTACTGGAAAAACCATAGTCTTGACTAGATGGACCTTTGTTGACAAAGTGTCTCTGCTTTTCAATATGCTGTCTAGGTTGGTCATAACTTTCCTTCTAGGGAGTAAGCGTCTTTTAATTTCATGTCTGCAATCACCATCTGCAGTGATTTTGGAGCCCCCCACAAATAAGGTCTGATACTGTTTCCACTGTTTCCCCATCTATTTTCCATGAAGTGATGGGACCGGATGCGATGATCTTTGTTTTCTGAATGTTGAGCTTTAAGCCAACTTTTTCACTCTCCACTTTCACTTTAATCAAGAGGCTCTTCAGCTCCTCTTCACTTTCTGCCATAAGGGTGGTGTCATCTGCATATCTGAGGTTATTGATATTTCTCCCGGCAATCTTGATTCCAGCTTGTGCTTCCTCCAGCCCAGCGTTTCTCATGATGTACTCTGTGTATAAGTTAAATAAGCAGGGTGACAATATACACCCTTGACGTACTCCTTTTCCTATTTGGAATCAGTCTGTTGTTCCATGTCCAGTTCTAACTGTTGCTTCCTGACCTGCATACAGGTTTCTCAAGAGACAGGTTAGGTGGTCTGGTATTTCCATCTCTTTCAGAATTTTCCACAGTTTATTGTGATCCACACAGTCAAAGGTTTTGGAGTAGTCAATAAAGCAGAAATAGATGTTTTTCTGGAACTCTCTTGCTTTTTCCATGACCCAGCAGATGTTGGCAATTTGATCTATGGGTCCTCTGCCTTTTCTAAAACCAGCTTGAACATCAGGGAGTTCATGGTTCATGTATTGCCGAAGCCTGGCTTGGAGAATTTTGAGCATTACTTTACTAGCATGTGACATGAGTGCAATTGTGCAGTAGTTTGAGCATTCTTTGACATTGCCTTTCTTTGGGATTGGAATGAAAACTGATCTTTTCCAGTCCTGTGGCCACTGCTGAGTTTTCCAAATTTGCTGGCATATTGAGTGCAGCACTTTCACAGCATCATCTTTTAGGATTTGAAATAGCTCAACTGGAATTCCATCACTTCCACTGGCTTTGTTCATAGGCCCACTTGACTTCACATTCAAGGATGTCTGGCTCTAGATGAGTGACCACACTATCATGAATATCTGGGTTGTGAAGATCTTTTTTGTATAGTTCTTTTGTGTATTCTTGCCACCTCTTCTTAATATCTTGTGCTTCTCTCTGGTCCATACAATTTCTGTCTTCTATTGAGCCCATCTTTGCATGAAAACTTTCCTTAATTTTCTTGAAGAGATCTTTAGTCTTTCCCATTCTATTGCTTTCCTCTATTTCTTTTCATTGATTGCTGTATCAAGATGGGGTTTATTTGTTCACTCAGCAAATATTTAATTTCCTACATGTCAAACATTGTTTACCTTCAAAGAGACATTAACCGAGCCTCTGTCAAGAGCTTGTCCCTGAGGAGCAAGTGCAAAACCATGCAAGTGATCCTGAATATTCAGTGATGCCCTCTTTTCCCACTTTTTCAATCTATTAAAGATGCTGTTGCTGGAAAATTAATCCCAAGCCACAAGTCCTTGTTTGCACAACATTGGAACCGTTCTTCAAGTATTTGTAATCTCACTACTTAAAAACTTCAGCTGAGTCGCTCAGTTGTTTAGAAAGGAGTTTCATAATTTTTTTTAAAGTCAGATCAGTTCTTCCTACTCTTTGTGACCCCATGGACTATACAGTCCATGGAATTCTCCAGGCCAGAATACTGGAGTGGGTAGCCTTTCCCTTCTCCAGGGGATCTTCCCAACCCAGGGATCGAACACAGGTCTCCTGTATCGAAGGTGGATTCTTTACCAGCTGAGCCACAAGGGGAGCCCAAAATACTGGAGTCGGTAGCCTATTCCTTCTCCAGGGGATCTTCCTGACCCAGGAATCGAACCAGGGTCTCTTGCATTGCAGACAGATTCTTTACCAACTGAGCTATCAGGGAAGTCCGCATAATAACTTACCATGATGCTTTAAAAGTCTTGTTACTTGATGTCCAGCACTTGCACAGTGAGACCACGCTCTCTGGAAATAATTATGAAACTCCTTTCTACCAGTTCTGCCAGGTGATCTTTATCCACATCCGGAACTAGCTTTAACTGAAGGAGTCCCACAGTGCTCTGTGGTACAAAATAAAACAGAGACCACTCCTTAGGGTGAGACACGTTTTCATTTTATTTTACAAAGTGACACTGGTTTTTAACATTATGTATGTTTCATGTGAACAATATTGTGTTCCTACTCCTATATGTCTTGCAGCGTGCTCACCACCAAAAGTCAGTTTCCATCCATCACTATACAGTTGATCACCCTCCTCTCCCTCCCTTCCAAGAACCACTATCTGGTCTCTGGACATATGTATCTGTTTTTGTTTGATTTGGTTTGTTCACTTGGTTGGTTGGTTGGTTTTTTTATCATTCACATGAGTCAAATCGTATGGGAGTACTCTTGCTCAGTTTGATTTATTTCACTCAGCATAATACCCTCAAGATCCATCCATATTGTTGCAAATGGCAAGATTTCATCTTTTTTATACCTGATAGTGTTCTATTCTATATACACACCATGTCTTCTTTGGCTTCCCAGGTGGATCTAGTGGTAAAGAACCTGCCTGCCAATGTAGGAGATGCAGGAGGCACAGTTTCAATCAGGAAGACTCCCTGAAGGAGAAAGGGGCAACCCACTCTAGTATTCTTGCCTGGGAAATCCTATGGACAGAGAAGCCTGGTGGGCTACAGTCCAGGGGGGTCACAAAGAGTCGGACGTGACTGAGTGACTGAACGCACACATGAACACACGTGTCTTCTTCAACCGTTCATCCCTTAATGGACCCTTAAGTTGCTTCCATATCTTTGCTTTTGTAAATATTGCTGCAATGAACAAAGGCATGCATGTATTACTTCAAATTAAAGTTTTTGTATTTGGATAAATACCCAGAAGTGAGAGAGCTGGATCATATGGTTCTACTCTGGATTTTTGAGGAATTTTCACATGTTTCCAGAATGACTACACCAATTTATATTCTCATCAACAGTGCATATGGGATCCCTCTCCTCTACATCCTTGCCAAAACTTGTTATTTCTTGTCATTTTTGTTTGTTTGTTTGTTTTTTGGCCATGCCACCTGCATACAGGACACCAGTTATCCAACCAGAGATTGAACCCATGCCCCTGCACTGGGAACACACAGTTCTAGCCATGGGACCACCAGGGAAGTCCCTCTTGTCTTTTTAGTAACAGCCATTTTGACAGGCATGAGATGCTATCAGGATGAGACACTTTACACATGCTCATGTATGAAGGGACTCTTCTGTGGGATATATTTTAGGGGAACTCTCCCTTCAGTATGTGAACCAAGAATTTCCAGATGTACAAGCTAGATTTAGAAAAGAAAGAGGAACCACAGGTCAAATTGCCAACATCCATTGGATCATAGAAAAAGCAAGAGAATTCCAGAAAAACATCTACTTCTGCTTCATTGACTACACCAAAGCCTTTGACGGTGTGGATCACAACAAACTGTGGAAAATTATGAAAGAGATGGGAATACCAGACCACCTTACTTGCCTCCTGAGAAATCTGTATGCAGGTCAAGAAGCAACAGTTAGAACCAGATATGGAACAACAGACTGGTTCCAAATCAGGAAAGGAATGAGTCAAGGTTGTATATTGTCACCCTGCTTGTTTAACTTCTATGAAGAGTACATCAAGTGAAATGCCAGACTGGATGAAGCACAAGTAGAAATCAAGATTGCTGGGAGAAATATCAACAACCTCAGATAGGCAGATGACACCACCTCCTTAGAAGAAAAGCTATGACAAACTTAGTGTACTAAAAAGCAGAGACATTACTTTGCCAACAAAGGTCCATCTAGTCAAAGCTACAGTTTTTCTAGTAGTCACGTATGGATGTGAGTGTTGGACGACAAAGAAGGCTGAGCACCAAAGAACTGATGCTTTTTGAACTGTGGTGTTGGAGAAGACTCTTGAGAATCCATTGGATGGTAAAGAGATCAAACCAGTCAATTCTTCCTGAATCTTCATTGGAAGGACTGTTGCTGAAACTGAAGTTCCAGTACTTTGGTCACCTGATGTGAAGAACTGACTCATTTGAAAAGACCCTGATGCTGGGAAAGACTGAAGGCAGGAGGAGAAGGGGACGACAGAGGATGAGATGGTTGGATGGCATCACTCAATGGACATGAATTTGAGCAAGCTCCAGGAGACGGTGAAGGGCAGGGAGGCCTGGTGTGCAACAGTCCAGGGAGTCGCAAAGAGTCAGACACGATTGAGCAACTGAACAAGATAAGACAATGGCTGAAAGCAAAGAGGAATTAAAGAGCCTCTTGAAGAAAGTGAAAGAAGAGAGTGAAAAGGCTAGTTTAAATTCAACATTAAAAAAGCTAAGATCATGGCAGATAAACAGCTAGAAATTGTGTAGTATAAGTATATCTCGTGGAATAATTGGGACTACTATATTTATACTGGGCTTCCCAGGTGGCTCAGTGGTGAAGAATATGTCTGCCAATGCAGGAGGAGATGCAGGTTCAATCCCTGGGTTTAGAAGATCCTCTGGAGGAGCAAATGGCAATCTGCTCCAGTATTCTTGCCTGGGAAATCCCATGGAGAGAGAAGTCTGGCATGCTGCAGTCCATGGGGCCACAGAGTTAGACACAACTTAGTAACTAAACCACCACCATCACATCTGTATCTATATCTGTCTGTCTATCTACCCAACTGGTTCCAGTGCTCTGGAGAACCCTGATCAATATACCCTGTCTACCCATTAGACTCCTTCCAACCCTCAGGTTCCTGCCTCCTAAAACCAGGCACCTGCCTTGTCCTTGCCCACCCCACCCCCACCACAGGAAACAAGCTCAGTCTGGGTCTCCCTCAACCCAGGACTTACCCTCTGACCAGCCCTGTCCTGCCTTCCAAAGTTGTGCTCGAGTCTCAACAAGATGTAACTTCTGACTCCCCATCTTCCTCTCATCTTGAATGCATATATGGGCCTTGTTGGGTCTAAGTCCTGGGTGTTCCTAGCTCTGCAGTTGCTTCCCTGTCCTCCTGTGAATCCCACTTCTTCCAGGCTTGGTCTTAGTTTCCCAGGATTATGAACATCTAGTACAACCGGATACTGTGGCATCAAAGTGCGTTATCACTACGTGTGCTTCGAGCTGAGGACACCCAGGAGGCCAGGTCCATCTTCAGAATGAGCTAACACAGTGTAAGGAGCTCTCAGCTTCCCCCTCTTTCCTGGTCTCCTTTTATCCCTCTGTATTTCTTTATTTTCCCGGCTTCATCACATGGTGTATAGTTTTGCTACAGTCACAAGAATGCCACATAATAAACCATCCCCAAACACAGTGGCTTAAAACAACAATCACTCCTCCCCTCCTGTTTGGCTTTACACAAAGGCTGGGGCAGTTCTGTTATTCTAGGCTGGGGTTGACCAGATAACTGCTTCAAGCTGTGGCGATTGCAGCAGCTTTGATTTTCCCTGATGGTCTGTGGGCAGTTGGGATAGCTCTGATCCAAGTGGGTTCATTCTTGGAGTCCAGCTTGATGGGGAAGCAGCTGCCTAGGGGAAGGTCTTTTTATGGTGGCGGCAGAGGCCTACGAAGCTTCTTAAGGCCTCGGCTTGGAATCAGCATGCTGTCACTTTTCTTCCATTTCATTGGCCAAAGCAAGTCACACAATCAAGCTGCAGATCCGAGAGCACAGAATTACCCTGCCCCAAATGAGGCCATGCAGGGGTGTGGATACAGGGAGGGGTGAGGAACTGGGGCCGTTACAGCTCTCTGTCACACCTGGTCAGTGCTCATTCTCTACTATTTACCCTATACGTTGGCTTGTAAATTCTCTGGGTTTTAAATGTGCACCCAGGAGCATTTAAAACTATTGTCTGCAAGGATTTCTTTAACTTGATTTTCTCAGGAGATCATTTTTAGCTGCAGAAAGTACAGAGGGCCAGGCTGCCTGTGGTACTTGGAAAAAAAAAATAGAAGAGCTTTTTCAGAAAAAAACAAAACAAAACAACAAAAAAAACATAATCCATCAGCCGTGAGTCGGGGCTTTTAGGATCAAGGCTGGGGGCTCCATCACTGTGAACTAGAAATGTCGATTAGCAGATTCATTAGAATGCAGCTGCCAGGGCTGAGGCCAAGGATGAGACCTCTGGGTCAGACCAAAGCTTTCAATTCATCTGCAAGATTGAAGGGAAAAGATTAATCAAAAGCTGTATGCCAAGAGCAGTCGACACGTTATCTCATTTAATGCTCACCACAGCCCCGTAAAGCTGGTCTTTTTGAACACACGGAATAGAGCACTTTCATCTGTGCAATTATAATACCTCTCCCTGGGTAATTACTTGAATGGAATTTTGTAGAGTGTGATGCAGTCCATTTCCCAGCATCACTAGAAAATTATGAAACACAGGTCAAGTTCCCTCACCTTCAGGTTGTACCAAGAAGCTTGCTTAACAGAAAATCCAGTGTAATGTCACTCATTACATGTGCAGGCAAGGCCTCCAAGACAACCTGCAACCCAGAGGATAAGGCTGCTCTGTGGTTCCTCCCATTCCCTTGTTGACCTCGGTTTTGGCTCCCCAGGTACCATTGCTGGGATGCTCTGTGGTCTGGGAACAGGCTGACAACCCGCCAGCTCTCCTGGAAGAACCAGGGACCCTCAGAGCCCCCAATTCCATGCCTTCTCTTTCCATCTGTGTTGGTTGTCACTTGGGGCTCTCTGCCAACAGAACAGGAACCACTCACTCTTCAGCTGCCTTTGGTCAACAGGTTTTGGAGACTGGGGAAGAGAGGGGTGGACACAGGGCAGGCAGGAGGAAGCATTGACCTGTTTCCTGTTCTTCTCCATCATTTTATCTTCTCTATTTCTCCATTTCTCATTTGCCTATATCTGGCTATATCTGACCACCCCTTCCTTTCCTTTCATCCCGTCAGGAAAGAGAAAGTAATAAGATACTATTTTCTAGTTGAGGAAACAAGCCTCTAAAAGCTTTCCCAAGGCCACTAAGGCAGGCAGTGGAAGAACTGAACTTGAACTTAGAGAGGTAGGAGCCTCCACCCTGCACGTCCCTGCTCACACCACACTTAGGTTTGCTTATCACAGAGCTTCTCACAAAGATCACCTAGTCGGGGGGAGTGGGTAAAAGATTCCAATTCAGCAGGCCTGGAGAGGGACCTGTGAAAGTTGCTCAGTCGAGTCTGACTCTTTGCAACCCCATGGACTATACAGTCCATGGAATTCTCCAGGCCAGAATACTGGAGTGGGTAGCCATTCCCTTCTCCAGAGGATCCTCCCAACCCAGGGATTGAACCCAGGTCTCTTGCATTGCAGGCAGATTCTTTACCAGCTGAGCCACAAGGGAAGCCTGGAGAGGGAGCTGGGAACCTGCATTTCTAACAAGCTCCCATGTGGTGCTGAGGCTGCCAGACCACGGACTGCACTTTGGGTAGCCAGAGAGCTTAGTTGCTCAGTCATGTCTGACTCTTTGTGACCCCATGGACTGCAGTCCCCAAGCCCCTCTGTCCATGGGATTTTCCAGGCAGGAATATTGGAATGGGTTGCTGTGCCCTCCTCCAGGGGATCTTCCTGACCCATGGATCAAACCCGGGTCTCCTGAACTGCAGGCAAATTCTTTACCACCAGGGAAGTCCAGAGTACAGTGCCTTACTTTAAAGAACACCTATGTGTATTATTCTTCTCTCTCTCTCTCTTTCTTTTTTTTTTAAGCACAGAAGATCTTTTTATTTAAGCAAGTTGATACGTATGCATTGGCAGAGACAACTAAGCAATTTACATAACATCTCCCTTGTTTTAAACGGCAACATATGTGGTTACTATATCAAAAATTTAGCAGTTTTGCTGCAGAAGTTTTAAAACCTTACCTATTTGTCTAGGTTTGCATGTTTTTCACTATCTCCAATAAAGCAAACCAGGTATTATTCCTCTTGATTCTTGCTGCAACCTGGCAGGGCTGGGAGGGCAGGAGCTAGTGCATTTATATTTTAAAGATGAGGAGGCTGAAGTCCAGAGACTTGGCATGACGTTTCTGAGGCCTCCTGGGTAGCCGGCAGCATCAAAATTGGAACTCAGGCTTCTGATTAAAAAAAACGTATGCCAGGTTGGCCACGCTGCTTGGCTACTAAGACCTGTGTGAAGCTGTGAATCCCAGCCTGCTGGGTACAGCCCTGTGGCTGTGACAAAAGCGTCATATGTGTGTGATGTCACCCATGTCCCCGTCTCTAAGCTCAGCCGTGAAATTGTGGTTATTGTCCTATTACTCCCAGGTCTCACTGTTCCTGATCTAGTGAGGTGCCCCAGTAAAGTGAAAGACTTCAGAAAAGTTGTGTGTGGTCGTGGGTGCAGAACACACATATCTCAGAGGGCAGAGATCCCAGTTTCCTGTGTGGGATCAAGTGTGCTTTGTGGGCTGTCCTTGGCAGTGGAAATGGGACATATAAATTATACATTGAAATAATAGAGGCTGCTGCAATCTGCCAGAAGGTCTGTGATGGCAGAGATGGTGGACTTCTTTGCTGGGGTGCCGTGAACTGTGCCAAGGGCACCCAGAGAACTCAAGAAGGGTGGGGAGGTTGGGGCCAGGCATTCAACTTCTGGACTTGCTGTCGGGAGGGAACCATGCTTTTCTCCATGGCAAAGCTTGCTGGCCTTTAGCAAAGGACCAACATACCCAGAGATGCAGATCTTGGGGAGGAAAAGAAGGACAAAAAGGGTTCATTCGATGAGAGATGACTTCAGCCCCAGTGACTCTGTGAATGTTGTGGTTGGAAGGGTGAAGGTGAGAGAGTCTGAGAGCCCAGCCCATCCCCTGGTCAGCTGGGGAGACAGAAGCCCATAGATGGGGACGCCTGCCTGAGGTCACTCTGCTTGTTGTGGACAGTGCCAGGAGGGCCAGAATAATGGCTTCTCAATTTAAGTCTTAAGTTTTTTCCTCTGCTTCACCTCTTTGCCTTTTCATGGACCAGATCTTCTGTGCCTTTTTTTTTTTTTTGGCTGCACCACAAGGTTTACAGAATCTGAATTCCCCAATCAGGGATAAACTCTGCAGTGGAAGTGCAGAGTCCTGACCATTGAACCACAGGGAATCCTCTTGTGTGACTTTTCTTAAGCAGGACAAGGGGCTCTGGATTAAAAGAGGTGACAAGACTTCCCTGGTGGTACGTGCTAAGTGGCTTTAGTCACTGATTCTTTGCAACCCCATGGACCGTAGCCTGCCAGGCTCCTCTGTCCATGGGATTCTCCAGGCAAGAATACTGGAATGGGCTGCCATGCCCCTCTCCAGCGGATGCTCCCAACCCCGGGATCGAATCCGTGTCTCTTATGTCCCCTGCATCAGCAGGCAGGTTCTTTACCACCAGCACCACCTGGGAAGCCTGGTCGGACTGTGGGTAAGAGTCAACCACCTAATGCAGGGGAGGACTTGGCTCATCAGACGAGTGAGCGGGTTCAACCCCTGCAGGGGAGGACTCGGCTCATCAGCCGGGTGAGTGGGTTCAACCCCTGCAGGGGAGGACTCGGCTCACCAGTCGAGTGAGCGGGTTTAACCCCTGCAGGGGAGGATTCGGCTCATCAGCCGGGTGAGCGGGTTCAGTCCCTGCAGGGGAGGACTCGGCTCATCAGCCGGGTGAGAGGGTTCAGTCCCTGGTCCGGGAAGATTCCACAGGCCACGGAGTAACTAAGCTGGATTCCACAGCTACTGAAGCCCACGTGCCTGGAGCCGATGCCCTCCAGCAAGAGGAGCCACCGCAAGGAGAGGCGGGTGCACCACCATGAAGACCCAGTGCAAACAAAAAACAAAATAGACACACGATTTAAAAATAAATCATTAAGAAGCCCAGCAGGGCAGCAGGCTTTAGAGACTGGGAGAGAAGGACTCGTTCTGGGTGCATGAAAAAGGGCAAACTCTCGGGCATCAGGGAGACACGCATGCCAACAGCTTGTCCCCCTTGTAATCCTTGTGCAGGACTCTTCTTGGGCCACTATTCAGGAGGCACTTCAGTATGCTGTTTATTTGTTGGCCCCTCAGTTTGTCAATTGAATGAGTTGAATGCCACTTGTTAGCACAAGTCCTCATCTCCTCCAACAAACCTGATTTGACATTACTGTCTGCCAGCCAGGTCCCATGCCTGGTGCTAATCACCAGAGATCCATGTCGTGGTCTCTGCCTTCAGTGACCATTGTCATAATTGTATGACCATTGTCATACATTCTTATGTAAATAACATGAATATTATTATAGCTACAATTTCCACAGCAGTGCTGTTCAAAGGGCCCACCAGCTTCTACAAAAGGAGTCTGCACCATAACTTAAATCAACACGTTATTAACTCTACCGGGAAAGTCTTGTGAAAAAGAAAACTCAGCAAGAGCCTAAAGCATGTACTTAGCAAAGTAGCTGAATTATCCTCTAGCATGAGGTCCTGTCTCACCACGGATCCTAACAGTACTTGTGGGTGACTGGTCTACGGATCACAGATAGAGTGGACCTGTTCTTGAACACTTTTTCAGGCACACAATGAAACACTAGGTGTGTGTACATACACACATGTATAGGGCCTTCCCTGGTGGCTCAGTCAGTAAAGAATCCATCTGCAATGCAGGAGACCAGGGTTTGATCCCTGAATCAGGAAGATCCCCTAGAGAAGGAAACAACAACCCACTTTAATATTCCATCCTGGGAAATCCCATGGACAGAAGAGCCTGGCGGGTCAGTCCATGGGATCCGAAAGAGTTGGACATGGCTTAACAACTAAACCACCAAGCTGCTGCTGCTGCTGCTGCTGAGTCGCTTCAGTTGTGTCCGACTCTGTGAGACCCCATGGACGGCTCCCTCACCCCTGCGGTTCTCCAGGCAAGAACCCTGGCATGGGTTGCCATTTCCTTCTCCAATGCAGGAAAGTGAAAAGTGAAAGGGAAGTTGCTCAGTCCTGTCCGACTCTTCACGACCCCCTGGACTGCAGCCTACCAGGCTCCTCCTTCCATGGGATTCTCCAGGCAAGAGTACTGGAGTGGGCTGCCATTGCCTTCTCCGAAACCACCATTAATGCACACATTAATTTTATTCTTTAGGTTATGCGGTAAAAATGACTTTTCCCCCCTTTTAGTTTATAGTTCTATGAATTTTGACACATGTATAGGTTCATGTAATTCCCCCCCATAATGAGCTACAGATCCATCACCCCAGTAAATTCTCATCTTCTATCTGTTTCCAGAGACCTTCATACCCCATCCCGAGCCCCTGGCAACCACTGGAAGGCAGACATAAGTGGGGAGCTGACCCAGATCCTGTGGATGAAGGCAATATCTTAGGCCGAAGTCCCCGAGGCTGCACAGAGTAGAGCTGAGTGAGAACAACCTCCCATCATCATGCCACTTTCCTTAAGGGCAGAACGTGGAAATCCTGCTCACACCCATCTGCAAAGGATTCTAGGAATTAAGATCTTTCTTCTGAGTGGCCCTGATCACGAGCCTCTCCTACAAGATAGGAGGGGTGACAATTAGTCTTTCTTATAAGAGGGCTTCCCAGGTGGCTCAGCGGTAAAGAATCTGCCTGCCAATGCAGGAGATGAGGATTCAGTCCTAGGGTTGGAAAGATCTCCTGGAGGAGGAAATGGCAATCCACTCCAGTATTCTTGCCTGGAAAGTCTCATGGAGAGGCTCATGGACAGAGGAGCCTGAGAGGCTGCAGTCCATGGGGTCGCAAGAGTCGAATACGACTTAGTAACTAAACAACAACATAACAATCAGGTTCAAGAAATGTTTTGTTTCTTTGAAAGTGAAAGTCGCTCAGTCGTGTCCGACTCTTTTCGACCCCATGGACTGTATAGTCCATGGAAGTCTCCATGCCAGAATGTTGGAGTGGGCAGCCTTTCCCTTCTCCAGGGGATCTTCCAAATCCAGGGATAGAACCCAGGTCTCCCACATTGCACATGGATTCTTTACCAGCTGAGCCACCAGGGAAGCCCAAGAATACTGGACTGGGTAGCCTATCCATTCTCCAGCAGATCTTCCTGACCCAGGAATCGAACCAGGGCCTCCTGCACTTCAGGCAGATTCTTTACCAACTGAGCTATCAAGGAAGCCTTTGTTTCTTTATTTATTAAAAAATTGATCAAGTCTGGCCTGGCATTGCCTTTGTCAAGGTCTAGAGCAGGCTGACTGCCTCCTGTGGGACTCCCTCCAGCACACCCCGACTCTGCTGTCCACAGTGACCCTCGGTGTTGATCACGGCTTCCTCTCCCAGTGCAGCTGGCCAAGGTGCTGCCTCTGTTCTCTGAGGGGCACCGAGCTCTGAGGAGGGGACAGAAGATACCCATTTCCAAGGACCCTGCCAAGGGGAGCCATGCCCCAGCCATGGTCTTCACTGAGTGTCTTCTCGGCATCTCCTCACCCACCCTCAAAAGTGCAACATTTTCTAGGAAACTCCAAATCCCACGGGTTCCTAACATAGTTTCAGGGAGTCTCAAGTTTAAGTCTTTAAAATGAGTGTCAATTCTTAAGCTTATCCTCATGATGATCTTCGTGTATATATATATATATATTTTTTTTTTTCTTCAAATCATCTTTTAAAACAAAATTCAGAAGAGCCTCAGGGAGCCTGACACACCTGTGTTCTTCTACTAAGCCAAACAGTGTAAGGTGTACAAGATTTAGAAAGTGTGCTTAGTCGCTCATTCGTGTCCGACTCTTTGCAACTCCATGGACTGTAGCCCACCAGGCTCCTCTGTCCATGGAATTCTCCAGACAAGCATACTGGAGTGTGTTGCCATGCCCTCCTCCGGGGGATCTTCCCCACCCAGGGACTGAACCCAGGTCTCCCACGTTGCAGGCAGATTCTTTACCATCTGAGCCACCAGGGTCTCAAACAGGGGACTGTCAAGAAACAAATGACATAGTTAATTCGGGTAAGTTCAGAAGACTTTAATAAAGGAACCACGCAGTACTTTGGGATTAGTAATATCAGAGGCCTTGGTAGGGGGAAGTTGGAGAGGAGCTGCTACCAGGCGGGGCATTTTGTAGCCTCTGGGAAGGCGCTGGGAGAGAACAATTCCCTGACAACATTCCCCTCCCTTCCCTCTCCTCCTCCTCAGGGTTCCTCAGCAGCTGAGCCCATAGGGAAGCTAGAGTCAAGGGTCCAAGTCTTGCATCCTTGGGCATCAGCCTCCATGGACAGAGCCTGAGTCTGGAGAGGCTCATGGACAGAAGGATTGACTGTATCCAGCAGAGTCGGTGGTGGAGGACCCGTGTAATTGTAAGAATTGCCAAGACTTCCTTAGAGCTCCCGTTGCACCATGAACTATTTCAAGGGCTTCTCATAGATTAACTCATTTGATCCTATAGGGCAATGAGCCAAAGACACATAAAGCAAGATGAGGATCCAGGGGCATTCCTGGCAACTTTTGATTGAAGAGATGAGGGAGGAGGTGGATTAGATCTTGTCCCACAGGGTAGAGCAGCTTGAAGAGGACATATTTATGTTGAAATGCCCAGATCAAGGCACAAAAGAGGAGAAAACACTCCTGGGTCAAAACACACAATTTACCTCACGGGTCAACAATGGGGAGTGGCATTCTGTGCCTGGCGGAAGGGAGGGGAGGAGCAGGTAGGAGGGTTTGCATGTTCAGGCAGGACTGGCATCAGGAAGAAGTCACTGCCTTCCTGCTCCGCCACAGACATCCAGCTCGCTTTAATCACACCCTCCGAGAAGGCCAGGCCAGAAGAAGGAGGCCTTGAAGATCACTGATGCCAACAGTAGCCACCGTTATGAAGCTTCCTGCATGCCAGAGGCATTTATGCCCATTTCCTCTAAAAAACACCACAATCTTGCAAAGTAGTTATTATTGTCCTTTTTTAACAGATGGGGAAACTAGGCCCAGAGAGGGTTAGTAAGTTGCCCAAGGCCACACAGCTAATAGGTGACACAGCTGAGGTTCACTTTCAAATCCAATGAGCTTCTAATTTGACTATGTTGCCATCTACCTCTGAAACAGAAACACAAAACACATGGATGTGTAGAAAACTGACAGAACCACGTGCATAAATGAGGGGAGCATCCGGATTGGGGAGGGGAGGAGAGCCGAGAATATCTGGGTTTGGGACTTCCCTCGTGGTCCAGGGGTTAGGAATCTGCCTTGCAATCGAGAGGACATGGATTTGACCCCTAGTCAGGAAACTAAGAAGAGGGCATCAGAGGGTGAGATGGCTGGACAGCATCCCTGATGCAACGAACATGAACTTGGGCAGACTCCAGGAGATGGTGAGGGACAAGGAGGCCTGGTGTGCTGCTGTCTATGGGGTCCCAAAGAGTCGGACCCAACTGGACGACTCAGCAGCGGCAACAACAGGGAACCAAGATCCCGCAAGCCACACCCAGAGAGGCTGCGTGTGGTAATGAGAGATCCCCCGTGCCGCAACCAAGACTCCAGACAGTCACATAAAGAAATGTTTTGTTTTGTTGTTTTTTAAAATTATTTGGGATCATTCTAGAAAGAAAGCATAAACTGACCTTTGAAGGACAAGGTGGATTACCATTACTGGAGAAAAGGCAGAGAGTCTTCATGGTGGGGGAACAGTGTAAATAAATGTAGGAAGGCAGGGGGAGGGTGGTTTCCAGCGCAAGCAGAGGCAGTCGGCCTGGCGAGAGCAGGGGCGGAAGCGTGGAAGGACTTCACAATAGAGAACACGGGGGCCGAGACTGCAGACCAGCTTCAGTGGGACTTGGCGTTAGTTCAAGTTCTTGAAGAGAAAAGTGACACGATGAAAGCGGGGATTAGGGAAGGTTAAAATCCAAGGCACACAGTTTCCCCCCATGGACAGTACTTGGAATAATGCACGTAATGCAGCAGCAGGAGCTAGTAAGAATAATAGTGATGACACGTGGCTTTTAAGCACAGTCCTTGTCTAAGTTTTCCCTCTAGAATTGGGTATGTTTTTTAAAAGGCTGTCATTCAAAATGTAGCTAACATATGAACTAGATGTGTGTGTGTTTTTTTTTTCCACTTTCTGAAAATGAGTTTAACTGATACTTGTATTACTTTTCTAAAAATACTGTCCCCAACCAAAACCCATGAGCACGTGTGTGCCCACACAGGTGGCGCCACCTGCCAATGCAAGAGCCACAGAAGACGCTCGTTTGATCCCTGCATCAGGAAATCCCCGGGAGGAGGGCATGGAAACCCACTGCAGTACTCTTGCCTGGAGAATCCCATGCACAGAGGAGCCTGGCGGGCTACAGTCCATGGGGTCGCACAGAGTCAGACACGACTGAATGGCTTAGCACGTGCATGTGCCCACACAACACCTTGAAGAGCCCTGTTGCTGGACAACGGAGATGGTGGGTGACAGCCTTGCCATCTGCCCCTGACTTGCCTGGACCCTCAGCAGGTGCTGAACAGGAGGGTCTGCTCTGAGGAGCCTCAGGCTT
Organism: Oreotragus oreotragus; assembly: GCA_006410675.1. NCBI lineage: Eukaryota > Metazoa > Chordata > Mammalia > Artiodactyla > Bovidae > Oreotragus > Oreotragus oreotragus. The sequence continues at coordinate 29,684 of SJYX01006035.1, forward strand.
TGATGGCTAGCACGGGCCTGGTCTGCCAGAATCTGCTTGGAGCCTTGGTGGAAGAGATCCTCTTCTAAGGCATGGTAAGAGCCTGGAAGCTGGCTTTGAGTTCATTTTTTATAAAGCTTCCAATCAAAGTTACGCAAACATAAATTATCCCAGGTCTCAAGGAATGAGCAAGCTAGAGAAAGATGTGACTAATGGCTGAGATGGTCAGTGGTCATCTGAGATGTCTAAGTAACTTACAGTACAGATCCATGGTTATGGCATACCCACCAAATGTGAGGTTCTGTGCTAGGCACAAGATAGATGCAAAAATGACTGAGGTCAAGAGTCTGCCCTCAAGCAGAGAAGCCACAGTTGTGGGTTCTTAGATGTCACCTGTTCAGGGGCCCCTTCTCTGATACACACCCCTGTTCCATTGAGGAACAGGCCTCTTATTTGGGGTCTGCAGCCCTGTGTCTTTACCTTGGTCACATTGCTCACCACACTGAAAAGTTGTTTACTAAATTATCTGTCTCCCGTGCGTCATCGCTTGGATCTTAAAAAATTGACTGTGCAGTAAAATGGGGTAAGGAAATGGAAAGCCAGCCAAGGGACTGGAGGAATAATTTTAAATTATCTTGAGACTGCTTTCCTGAGAGAAGTGATTTATGGAGCATCCTCTCGAAGCTCAGAAGGAAACCATGTCATGTGCTTCTGGGCTCTTGTGTGACTGTGGAATTCTTGGAAACTGCAGCCACCTACAGGCTGAAGGATGCTCATCTGGGACAGGCTGGCTGGTGGGGGCAGGGCTACCTTGACCCTCTCACTCCCAGGGGAGAAGGTGCAGCCATGTTTGCACTAGTCTTTGTCCTCCTCCGCGGGGAGTGGCTTAGGGGGATCATCACTGCGGGCTGCCCTGATAGCTCACCTGGATCATCACTGTGGGAATATTGCTCCTCACTCTTCTGGTTCACTAGCACCGTGGCGTCCAGGCCTGGGTATCCATGCTTGCCCACTGTGAGAACACAGTACTCAAAAGAGGAAACAAGATAGATAGATAATCAAAGGGTGCCACTCAGCTGGTAGGCCTGTGTGGATTGTCAGGTGAAGAATCATCTTTCCTTCCTCCTTCCCCTCACACGATCTCAAGTCTTCCCTGACTTCTCTGTTCTTTCACCTGGTTCTGGGAAATATTCTCTAGGCCTCTGGACAGTAATAGACTAACTGTATAGGTGATGAAAAACACAATCCCACGTTCCATTCTCCAGTGCTAAGCTCACTCTAATTATGTGGGCATAATGAGTTGACACAAGACCAGAGTGGTCACATGCATACTGGGCAGTGTGGTTTCTTAGCAACAAACCAGAAACGGTGTTAAGTAGGTCTTGTTTGTGTCTGGGTGCTTGTGCAGTCAGAACTGTAGTGACTGTTGCAGGTAAATGGACATTTCGTTCGTGGATCGATTTTTTCTTGAGATTCTACCGCAGTGCAGTCGCCTGGCAAAGAGCCTGAAAGGCTATAGTATTCTTGAAATTGATTCACGGATCTGGAGCTAATTGTAAGAGGAATGCATCTTATCTGTTTATGCTTGCCATTTAATGACTGCTGTGCTTTGAGTTATAACAATTTGCCTGAAATGGAATAAAATATCCATTCTTAAGATCCACCTTACTTATTTTTCTTTCTTTTTTTTTTTTTTTGAAAAAATTATTTATTTGGCTGCATTGGATCTTAGTTGTGGCACGAGAATCTTTTTTTTTTTTTTTTCAGCTGAGGCAGGTGGGATCTAGTTCCGTGACCAGATATGAAACCCTGCACTGGGAGCACAAGAGTCTTAGCCGCTGGACCACCAGAAAAGTCCTCACCTTAGCTTCTAAATCCATCAATCCCTCTCATGTCCTGTTGCTGGAGTGATCTTAAGGACATGCTTTCTTTCCACTTCACCTCCTGTAATAGAGATTCAGGAAGGAGAAGACACATGCCCCATGCCACTTAGCTAGTGAAGGGCAGGACTAGGCTTCAGACCCAGATCAGCCCACTGTGTCATGTCTGTGGGGTTTGGGGTTTGAGACGTGAATTACTGTACTGTGACCCCTCAAAGATGGTGGCCTTTGAGATAGAACTGTAAGGACAGTGGTGCCTGTGAGGTATTTTATTACTCCCCCGAAGCCCAGCATCAAAAGGTCATCGTTTTGCAAGACTTCCTCTGGATCACGATTCCCTGGGAGGGAAAAAAGCCAGACTCTCGACTCCACGGTGCACACCGCCTGCTCCATCACTGGCATTCTGGTTATTAATAGTATGGGCTGAAGAGTAAAGGAGTGAGTGAGTGGTTCTAATTCCGTACACAGCCAAGGTTGACGCTTGCCATGCAAACTGAAGCAGAACATAATAGTTTCCATTACCCAACAGTCAGGAGATTATTTGGCCATAAACCACAGTATTTTGCATGTTACCAGAGAGTTATAAATTCTCCTTGCTCAAATTATTGTTCTCAGTGATTACTGTGGTGACACAGGAAGAGAGACGGTACTGCCCCATCTTATGAAACAGCAAGCGAGTCAGGAATGAGCCTTAGCAGGTGTTGGGGTGAAACAGGTGCCAGCCGACTGCCTGGGGCTCTGTTTGCCAAGGCAAATGCTGTCACAGCACACAGTGTTAAAGAGCCTCATGCTGTCTTGCTGAGAAATTGTGTGCATTTGATCCCAGCTCATTCTGTTTCACCCTGAATGTGGGCCCTTCAGATACAGGCTTACTTTTAAGGTGCTTTGAGTCTTTTGGGCCACAGCACCTATTTATAGCTGAGTCTCCAAATTTATGTGATCAAAGGCTCTGCTTCACCTCCCCCACCCAACCCCCACCCTCTGGAAGCACCTTATAGCACATTCTGTGTCTCCAACTTGTACTCGGATGCGACATCTGGAGAAGCTAGTAGATCATCAGTCGTGCTCTCATTTGTGTCTATTCATTAAACATTTTTTTTCTCTTATAATACATACTCATCAATTTCTTCGGGGAAGGCAATGGCACCCCACCCCAGTACTCTTGCCTGGAAAATCCAATGGATGGAGTAGCCTGGTGGGCTGCAGTCCATGGGGTCGCTAACAGTCAGACAGACTGAGCGACTTCACTTTCACTTTTCTCTTTCATGCATTGGAGAAGGAAATGGCAACCCACTCCAGTATTCTTGCCTGGAGCATCCCAGGGATGGGGGAGCCTGGTGGGCTGCCGTCTATGGGGTCACATAGAGTCGGACACGACTGAAGTGACTTAGCAGAAGCAACATCAATTTCTTGCCAAGTGCCAGACACATTGGGAGATATAAAAATGAATGAAGAAGACTCACTCATGGGACCCAGTACCCTTGTCTGTGGGGCAGATTTTATCAAAGATTTTCAGGCAAAGGAAGGACCTTTACAAGTCACCAATGCCAACTACTTAATACTGAATATTAGACATTACTGTCTTTCAAAACCTTTCCACTACCATGCCTGAGGTTTTTGTATCTCCTCAATAAATGGACAGAGGAGCCTGGCGGGCTTACAGTCCATGGGGTTGCAAAGAGCTGGACACGATGGAGTGATGGATTTTTGGTATCTCCTCTGTCCTCTCTTCCTTAGTGAGCTTGTCTTTCATTCCTGCCCCCCAAATGATTCAAGGAAGACCTCTGATAGCTAAAGATTTATTGAGGCAATCTCCTGAACAGGAAGCACCCATCTTAGGCATTACTTCTTATCCTATTTGTCCTTTTAAGGGGAAAGTGTGAGTAGTATATGGGCTTTTCAGGTAGCTCAGGGGTAAAGGGTCTCTCTGCCAATGCAGGAGATGCATGTTTGATCCTTGAGTTGGGAGGATCCTTGGATGAGGAAATGGCACCCCACTCCAGTATTCTTGCCTGGAGAATTCCATGGACAGAGGAGCCTGGTGGGCTGCAGTTAATGGGGTCACGAAGAGACACGACTGGGCAACTGAGCATGCATATATAAGTTGGATCACACACTTTCTCCTCACCGCCATTCCCACACTCCTGCTTTCCCTAAGAAATAACTCGAGTAGCTAAAATCACTTTTTGTATTAAAATGCATATGTGGTCATTACATGAAGCTGCCCTTGTTAACAGTTTGCATATCTTATTTCTCCTCTTAGGTCATAAGCTCACATAGGTGGGGGCTGCACCTTATTTTCGCCCCTTTTGCTCCTGCTTCACTCCAAGCGTGGTATTAGGTGAGTAGAGTGAGGCTTTATAAATATTTCTACTAGATCAAATATGCTTTTTGCATGGGGTTCGAATAAAAGAGTCCTTTCCTTTTTGCAACAGAGTTGGGCACGCGGAACAGGAACCCAAACCAGCTTTCAATTCTGCTTGTTGAAGGAACTGCTGAATAAATTGAAGGTTAAAAACACAGACAAGCGGGAATTCCCTGGCAGTCCAGTGGGTAGGATTGCGCTTCCACTACAGGGAGCCCAGGTTGATCTTTGATCAGGGAACTAAGATCCTGCAAGCCGTGCCACATGGCCAACGTAAAAATTAAAGAGATTTAAAAAATAATAAAATCAAAACATGAAATAAAAACACAGACAAGTGGCAAATACGTGATGTGGTCAGATTTACACTAAAAGGGGTCGTTACTCAGTTGCTCAGTCATGTCTGACTTTTTGTGACCCCATGGACTGCAGCACACCAGGTTTTCCTGTCATTTTACCACCTCCCAGTACCACTCCAGTACTCTTGCCTGGAAAATCCCATGGACGGAGGAGCCTGGTGGGCTGCTGTCTATGGGCTCACACAGAGTTGGACGAGACTGAAGCAACTTAGCAGCAGTAGCAGCAGCAGCAGATATATACATGCATGCCAAGTTGCTTCAGTTGTGTCTGACTCTTTGCAACCCTATGGACTGTAGCCTGCCAGTCTCCTCTGTCTGTGGGATTCGCTGGGTAAGGATGCTGGAGTGGGTTGCCATGCCCTCCTCCAGGTGAATCTTCCTGACCCAAGGATTGAACCTGTGTCTCCTGTGGTGTCTGCATTGCAGGCAGATTCTTTACTGCTGAGCCACCAGGGAAGCCATGCTAAATACTCAAATTTTTGGTTAATGAATGTACAAATGTTACTACTTCAGCACAGGCTTCATTAACCAAAGCTCAACTGTTGTCATTATTCTATGATCCAATGACAACTTGTGTGGGGGAATTCTCTCACACACCCACCAAATGATTCTCCTTGACTCCAGCTGTGTGTCCTACAATTTAACTCAGTTCTGATGCGATCTACCTCAAGGGAGCATCAGATCCTACAGATTAAGGACTCAGCCCCAAAAGATTGCCCCTCATTACTTCAGATGCTAATCACAAGTCCAGGTTGTCATGAACTTCCCCAGTGTCTGGTAGTTAAGACTGTCTTCCAGTGCAGGGGGCGTGGGTTCGATCCTTGGTCAGGGAACTATGCTGCAGGTCTCATATGCTGCAGAGTGGGGCCAGATCTTTTTTAAAAATATGGGGGAAAAAACACGTCTAGGTTGTCACCAGTGCTTCTGACCCATCAGTTATAAATCAGAGGTTCTCATGACCCCCTTTTCAGACTCGATTAACTTGCTATAGTGGCTCACAGAACTCAGAACAGTTTACTTCATTTACTGGTTTATTATAAAAGGATATGATAAAGGATACAGATGAACTACCAGATTGAAGAGATGAGGGCGAGGAGCTTCTATGCTCTCTCCTGGACCACTCTCCCATCACCTCCTCCTGATCACCCATCTGGAAGTTCTCCAAGCCCCCTAGCATTAGGACTTTAAGGAGGCTTCCTCATAGAGGCGTGATAAATGACTAACTCACCTTCCTCCCGCTCTGGAGGACAAGGGGTGAGACTGAAATTTCCAAGCTTCTAACCAAGGCTTGCTCATGCTGGTGCCCAGCCTTCACCCAGCAGCCTATCCATGGTGTCCTCAACAGAGCAAGAGATGTTCTTAGTGTTTTTATCACTTAGGACATTAGCAAGGGTTTTAGGAGCTCTGTGCCAGGAACCAGGAGCAGAAACCAATGTATGTATTTTTTTATCTCACAATTGTCTATTAATGGTGGACATAATAGAAAATTAATCTCTGTGATATTGAAAAAACTTTCTGAGCCAAGAGTCTTAATCTCTTTTTCTTATGAAATTTGTTAATCAGCTGCAATACCGAGTGGATTTGAGTTTTACCAATTCTGTCTTTTGCTTGAGAGAGGCTATCCTCAAGAAAGAGGAAGATGGGAATTGATTTTGTTTTGCTTTCAGTTAATTTTTGTTTAATTTTTAAAAGAAAAGTAAGTGCACTATTCTTTTTCTCTCTATGCACATGTGTCTTAAAAAAAGGTTCAGATACACCTGGCACCACTGTGTCTAAAAGTCACAGACTCATTCACCTATGGGCCTGTCTCCAAACAGGAGGATATATTATCTGAAATGTACAGGCTGCTAGGATGAAAGTTGATGGACTGACAATATTAGATTTATTTTTAACTGGGCAAGGGGAGGGAAGGCGGGTATGAAAAATTCATGGTTGGGAGAAGCAAGTCCCTGCAAAGGAAAGATGAATGTTCTTGGTGTACAGACTTTGATATATTAATAACCACTGTGGTTCAGAAAAGCTTAGATGAACAATTTGTTGAGGCAACATTACTACAATACTTTGGGGGCCCTGGAGGCCTCAGGCTTTCTTATGTACTCATGTGTAGATACAGCCAAGGTGAATTAACGCCATCCAAAGAGGTGGGAATGGATTTTTCCCAATGTGTAGGTGGGAAGGAAATCAAATGACAGACACCTGGACTCCTAGCTTCATTTTTAACTCTCTTAAATGAAGATCACTGTTGATGAAGAAACTCAAGAGAATCAGATTTACATGACATTTATGTATTCATTCAGCCAACATTTCTTGAGCTCAATGCCAGGATGAGACGGTTGGATAGCGTCACTGACTTGACTGACATGAGTTTGAGCAAACTCCGGGAGACAGTGAAGGACAGGGAAACCTGGCATGCTGCAGTCCATGGGGTTCCAAAAAGTTGGACACGACTTAGCAACTCAGTTCAGAACAATCGCACAGTTGTGTCCAACACTTTGTGGCCCCATGGACTGCAGCACGCCAGGTTTCCCTGTCCTTCACTGTCTCCCGGAGCTTGCTCTGACTCATGTCCATTGAGTCAATGATGCCATCCAACCGTCTCGTCTTCTGTTGTCACCTTCTCCTCCTGCCTCAATCTCTCCCAGCATCAGGGTCTTTTCCACAGAGTCAGTTCTTTGCATCAAGTGACCAAAGCATTGGAGCTTCAGCTTCAGCATCTGTGCTTCCAGTGAAGATTCAGGACTGATCTCCTTTAGGATTGACTGGTTTGATCTCCTTGCTGACTTAGCAACTGAATAAAAGCAAATGCCAGGTACTATGTTAGATGCTGGAGCCTTGAAGCAAAATTCAGCTAAGTCCTTGTCCTGGAGAGGTCCTCAGTTTATCCTGAAATGAAAATGTGGTGGATAGGACGGGGGTGGCCATAGAGGTCTCCCAGCTCCTGGTGCCTGGGGAAAATGACCATTCACATCCAGAGCGTCTGAGGAAGTTGTTCTACCCCACAGAGGCTGGTAAGCTAGGAGTTGTCATGGCAACAGATTAAACAGATGGAACAGGGTATGAGGGCCCCAGCTGTGAGTGTACTGTCTCCTCCTCTAGCCTGACGCTTCCTTGCTTACTGCCGAGACCATTTTCCTGGATGTGGGATTTGGCTGGAGAAGAAGAGCAGATGGAAGGGGGCTGCTGGGAAGGGGAGAGGATAGTAGAGACACTACAGATTCACACAGAATAGCAAGTAAAATTCAGCGTAACACTTATGGGACCCTCATCACGTGCCAGGCAGGCCTGCAGGCTCATCTCAGCTGATTCTCATCACAACACTCTGGCAGTTCTCTTTCCCCCATTACAGAGGTGAGAAAACTGAGGCTAGGATGGGCTGTAGATAAACGGTAAGCAGCAGAGTGAGTGAGTGAAGTCAAGCAGCAGAGTGAGTGAGTGAAGTTGCTCAGTCGCGTCCAACTCTTTGTGACCCCATGGACTATTAGCCTACCAGGCTCCTCCCTCCATGGGATTCTCCAGGCAAGAACACTGGAGTGGGTTGCCATTTCCTTCTCCAGGGGATCTTCCCGACCCAGGGATCGAACCCAGGTCTCCTGCATTCCAGGCAGACGCTTTAACCTCTGAGCCACCAGGAAAGCCTCAAGCTGCAGAGGTGAGATTCAAATCTGGGACTGTCTGATTCCCATGCCTGAGCTCTTAGCACCCACTTCAGCAGTTCTGAACTGAAGGTACAACAATGAACCTGGGGAAGTGGAGGAGGAAGGGCTAAAATGCAGAGTCCTGGGCCCAGTTCCAGACCTGCTGAGTCAGAATAGCTGGGGGATTGGGCCAAGGAATTAGAATATGAAGGGATCTTGGGGGTCTTGGAGATCTGAGTGGTACCTAGAGAGAGGAAGTGACTTTCCCTGGGTACCAGGGTGAGTTGGGATTAGGATCAAGATCTTCTTTACTAGCTTACATGCTTGTTCTCAGCTGCTTCAGTCCTGTCTGACTCTTTGTGACCCTATGGACTGTAGCCGGCCAGACTCCTCTCTCCATGGAATTCTCCAGGCAAGAATACTGGAGCAGATTGCTATGCCCTCCCCTCCAGGGGATCTTCTTGACCCAGGGATTGAACCCACGTCTCTTGTGTCTCCTGCGTTGCAGGCCAGTTCTTTACTGCTGAGCCATCAGGACTTAAAGGTGTGAAGTGGGGTGTTCACAGGAAACAATAGAGAATACAGTGGGCTGACCACTGAAAGTTGTCCTTCATTTAGGATAATAAGGCTCCATCTAACCAGTGCTCCAATCAAGAAAAAGAAGAGAGAAGCCCTAACCAGTGCTTACTATATTTTCTTTCCAGCATTACTGCCTGCAAGGCCAACCCACTTCCTAGCCCAGTCACCAGGGTAACCATCACCCCCACCTTGACAGTCAAGTGCGTCCACAGGCTCTTGCACCCACATCCAGGGCCGAGAGACCCAGCCCTATAATCAGCCTCCCGCTGCCTCTCCAGACAGCAGCGTCAGCTCCCTGCTCTCAGGGCCCATCACCCCATCCCAGGATCTGCAGACACCCCTCCCCACACTCACACACTGCATTCTACTTCCCTCGCCCACTGCCTCCCAGGAGACAAATGTGCGACTGCACTTCTGGTGGGGATGACCACCTCTGGAGGGAGGAGCCTGCCCTTGAGTTGGGGCACAGCCCAACACACCCGGCCCACACATGAGAAAAGAACAGCACCTCCAGAGACAGCTGAGGGGGCGGCTGGAGTTTGGAAGAGTTGGCAAAGTGACGATCAGGCCAGGCTAGGGGCGGAGGCAGTTAATAGTGAGGAAGACCAGGGTTGGGGGAAGGTAAGCTGAGCACCCAAACCCTGTTGCTAATGAAACAATTCCCTGCCTGCCCCACTGCAGGGCTCCCTGTCGAGGAAATGGGGCACCCCCACCCCACCTCCTCATCATAGTCACCTGGAGCCTGCCCCTGCAGGTGATGATGCTGCCTGTTCAAGGACTGGCCAGAATACCTCCAGGAGGCTGGGCTGCTCATGGGACCACAGAGTCCCCTTCAGGACTTCAAAAGGATCGATTCCATCTAGCCCGCCCAGTGCCCTGCCTGCTAGGCTGCACGTCTCTGTCTGACCTCCTTCCTCAATGGTTGCAGCCCAACAATGCTTCCTACCAGCTCTATCCTGACCTGGGTGGCAGACACCCCAGCTGTCGCCCTCCTCACTGTTCCTTCCCTTATCTTCCTGCTTGGACACATCTTAGGCCATCTGAGATTCTCTGCATCTCAGCTGTCTCCTAGGCTCTGAGCCACTTCAACCCTAAGGACCAGAGATGGCTGTCCCGATTACCCTACTTTCTTGGTTCCCTGAAGCCTCAGAGGTTGAGGCCTTCATAGGATTGAGACCTTCCTCCAGAGGGCTTGGAGCCTGGTGCCCCCAGGAGCTGCTGTAGGAACCAGGTGAAACCATTAGAGTGCCAGGGACTTGACTCCTCAGGGAGCCAACTGTGACCCATAGAAGGTAGTTGGCAGGGGAAACTGATTCTCACAGGGGTTCCCAGGCCAGGTGTCTGCACAGTCTGTCTGGAGAAGGTCCTCTGTGACTGAACACCTACCTGGCTGTGTCTTTGTGAACTGGTGGCTGGCTGGGCAGCACAGTGCCTGTACCTGTTTCCCTTTGTGTTCCATCTTGCTTCACTCCCCTCACCTGGGTTGCCCTAGGGCTGCACCGCCCAAGGAAGAGTGTGTGCTAAGATTCAAATAGGGCAGAATTCTCATTCGATGTTATCTAGCCTAATTCTCTCACTTGACAGAGGGAGCTGAGAGCTAGAGAAGTTCAGTGATTTCCCCAAGTTCACAACTAGTTAATGGAGAAGCTCTGCCTATTCATCACTTGAACAACTAATTAATAAGCACCTACATGTTCCAGGGACAATTCTAGGCACCGAGGATGCAGCGGTGAACCACATGGACAAAGCCCCTCCCTTTATGGAAGACAGCACTTGAGTGGAGGGTTAGAGGGGAAAGGACTGTAAAAGAGATGAATAACCAAAATACTCAGGATGTTAGACTGATGAGTGCTGGTAGTGGTGATGGTTGGGTATTATGGGCTGGACTGTGTCCTCCAAAATTCATGTGTTAAATCCTGACCCCTAGCACCTCAGAATGTGATTGCATTTGGAGACAGGGCTATTAAAGAGGTGATGGAGTTAAAATGAGGCCATTGGAGTGGGTTCTAGCCCAATATCTGTATTCAGTTGCTCAGCTATGTCCGACTCTTTGCAACCCTAGGGACTGTAGCCAGCCAGGCTCCTCTGTCCATGGGATTATCCCGGCAAGAATACTGGAGTAGGTGGCCATTTCCTACTCCAGACCCAACATGCATGGTGTCTTTATAAGAAGAGAAAATGTGGACACATAAAGAGACACCAGGGATGCCTATACACAGAGAAAAGAGCCTGTGAAGACAGCCGCCTGTAAGCCTCAGGAGAAACCAACCCTGCTGACACCTTGATCTTGGACTTCCAGCCTCTAGGTGGAGACAGTACACTTCTGTTGCTTAAGTCACCCATTCTGCGGTATTTTGTTGTGGTGGCCCTAACAAACCAAAACACTTTCATAAAAGGTGTTCTGAGCTGGCTTCCTTGAGAAGGGGACATTTGAGGAAAACCCTGAAGGATGAAATGGGCGGGGCGGGGTGGTGGTGGTGGTGGTGGTGTGTGTGTGTATGTGGGAATCTTCTGAAACTCCTATGGAAGAGCATCCCAGGTTTCAGGGCTCTGACAGGCCTCACACCTCGAGTGCCCATGGGACAGCACAGACACTGGTGCATGCGAAAAAGCAGAGTGGGTGAGGGAGAAAACGGGAGGATGGGAGATCAGACATGACGGGATGTGGGAGCACGTTCTCTGCAGGAGGTGGGGAGTTGCTGCAGAGTTTAGAGTGGTGGTTCTCAGTTGGGAGGAAGAGGGTTTTGTGTCCAAATCTGGCAAGTGTCTGAAGNAAATTTACTCAGCCTTAATTTAAGGCTGAAGTTTTTAATGCTAAATTTGTATTATGGAACTGTATGCAAATTTCCCTTAAGCATATTTGAAGAGTGCGGATCCCATGCATAAAACTTTATTCTCTCCTGCTAATCACACCGCATCTTTCTTTATATTTTACATCTTTGATTACCTATGGGCTTCTCTCATAGCTTAGTTGGTAAAGAATCTGCCTGCATTGCAGGAGACCCCAGTTTGATTACTGGGTCAGAAAGATCCCCTGGAGAAGGGATAGGCTACCCACTCCAACATTCTTGGGCTTCTCTTGTGACTCAGCTGGTAAAGAATATGCCTGCAATGGCAGAGGCCTGAGTTCAATCCTTGGGTTGGGAAGATCCCCTGGAGAAGGGAAAGGCTACCTACTCCAGTATCCTGGCCTGGAGAATTCACAGAGGCAGATACAATTGAATGACTTTCACTTCCACACTTAGCACCTATGGCCATTGTCCCTTTTTATTTTTTAATGAATTCTATGTGTGAGAATGAGTTGATTTGTTAATTCTTTTGCCCATTTTGGAAAGGAGATACATATTTTTAAGCTATTAATTTAGCTTTATATTTTATAATTATATATTTTATCTTTCATATATGGGTCAAATATTTTTCTTTCAATTGGGCACTTTGTAGGTGATTTTTTGAANATTTTTTAATGAATTCTATGTGTGAGAATGAGTTGATTTGTTAATTCTTTTGCCCATTTTGGAAAGGAGATACATATTTTTAAGCTATTAATTTAGCTTTATATTTTATAATTATATATTTTATCTTTCATATATGGGTCAAATATTTTTCTTTCAATTGGGCACTTTGTAGGTGATTTTTTGAAGTATAGAATTTATTTGAGTTTTTTTTTTATGTCATACTTCATTAGAGTAGTTTCTTTTTTATGTTGACATTTTGATGCATTTAAATTTCATTTTCTTGTTTGTTTTTTGCAGTTTAATATTATTCATGTAATTTTGGATATACAAAAGTTTTATACTTTTATATAAATAATTCATTAATGGAATTTCTTGCTTTGGTATAGAATTCTACCTGCCATTGTCATTATGAATAAAAGTGAGAGGTAACCTATTTTGTGAGGAGGGGTCTTGCTGGTGTTATGCTTACTGATTGGGTTATATCTCATGTCAACTCAGATGCAACATCCATGAGCATCTGGACTCAGCACTCCATCCAGGGCTTGACACATAAGCAGTCAGCACACATTTGAAAGATTTCATAAGGAGGGCAAGCCTGGCCAGGCAGAATACAAGTGGAGGGTAAAATTAATGGCAGTGTTCTACCTATGTTGTTTTACAGGAGTTTTATGGTTTCTGGTCTGACCTTTAGGTCTTTAATCCATTTGGAGTTTATTTTTGTATAAAATGTTAGAGAAAGTTCTAATTTTATTCTTTTGCAAGTACCTTTCCAGTTTTCCTAGCACCAGTTACTGAAAAGATTGTCCCTTCTCCATTGTATATTCTTGCCTCCTTTGTCATAGTTTGATTGGTCATAAGTACATTGGTTTATATCTAGGCTTTCTATCCTATTCCACTGATTTGTGTGTGTTTTTGTGCCAGTACCATGGTATTTAGATTACTGTATCCTTGTCATAGAATGTGAAGTCAGGGCCCTTGACATCTCAGGCTCTGTTCTTCTTTCTCAAGATTATTTTGACAATCCTGGGTCTTTTGTGTTTTCATACAGATTTGAAGATTATTTGTTCTAGTTCTGTGAAAAATGTCGTGGGTGTTTTGACAGATTATGCTAAATCTGTAGATTGACTTGGGTAGTATGGGCATTTTAGCAATATTAATTCTTCCAATCCAAGAGTGTGGGATATCTTTCCACTTCTTTGTATCATTTTTAAATATATTCATCAATGTTTTAAGATTTCAAAGTATAAGTCTTTCACCTCAGTGATTAAATTTATTCCTGATTATTTTATTCTTTTCGGTGCAATTTTAAAGGTGATTGTTTTCTTGTTTTCTGTTTCTGATAGCTCATTGTGTATAGAAAAGCAATAGATTTCTATATATTACATTTTGCAGCTTTACTGAATTTATTTGTAAAAGAAGCTAAATTATTTTGGAGGTCTTTAAAATTTTGTGGACCACTAGCATTGTGCTAACATTATCTCTTCCTCTCCCTTCCTCCACACGCTGTTTCCCTTTCTCACCTTCTTATCTCCTTCTCCACCCCTCAGTTTCCTCTTCTCCTCTCTTGCTCTCTCCTCCTATTCCTGCTTGTTTTTTCTTTAAAAGTTTTAGATCTCCCTGTTAAATAAGATATTCTTTCTTCACAGATGCAGAATAGCTCCATTTTCATATACAGAATTCTTGCAAAATTATAGTCTCTGGATTCACTACCCTGTTTCTTCAATCACATTTTCTGGGATCTTTCAATTATTATATTTTCTTCCTGATTATAGATTTGGAAAAACAAACTCTCCATTTTTTTCTTTCAATATTTCATTACTATTCCTACAAATATATTCTTCTGGATATTTCTCAAAAGTATGTTAACAGATCTTTTAACTATCTTTGGGTTTTTAATTGCATCAAAAAAGTTGTATAAACAGATTTGTGAAGAATTGACATGTTCAGTATTGAACATGTGATATAAAGACAATTATGGTTTTCCACCAAATAATCTTTATATTATTGACTGTTTATTCTTTAATGTAATTTGCACTATAGTAACTCATATTTAAGGGCCAATCCATTTCTTGACATTGGCCAGATTTTTTCTTTGAAACAGTGGCTGCTCTGTCATTTCCTGAGTTGTTTTTAAAGAGTATCTAGAAAAAGACAACTCCTTGAGAGGAAGAATGATTGCAGTGGTGATTGCCGGGAGAAAAATCAATAACCTCAGATATGCAGATGACACCA
>SJYX01006035.1:59943-77713 GCA_006410675.1 Oreotragus oreotragus
TCTAGTCAAGGCTATGGTTTTTCCTGTGGTCATGTATGGATGTGAGAGTTGGACTGTGAAGAAAGCTGAGTGCCAAAGAATCGATGTTTTTGAACTGTGGTGTTGGAGAAGACTCTTGAGAGTCCCTTGGACTGCAAGGAGATCCAACCAGTCCATTCTGAGGAGATCAGCCCTGGGATTTCTTTGGAAGGAATGATGCTAAAGCTGAAACTCCAGTACTTTGGCCACCTCATGCGAAGAGTTGACTCATTGGAGAAGACTGATGCTGGGAGAGATTGGGGGCAGGAGGAGAAGGGGACGACAGAGGATGAGATGGCTGGATGGCATCACAGACTCGATGGACGTGAGTCTGAGTGAGCTCCGGGAGATGGTGATGGACAGGGAGGCCTGGCGTGCTGCGATTCATGGGGTCGCAAAGAGTCAGACACGACTGAGCAACTGAACTGAACTGAACTGAACTGAACTGAGGGAAAACCACTAGACAATTCAAGTGTGACCTAAATCAAATCCTTTATGATTACACAGTGGAAGTAACAAATAGATTCAAGGAATTAGATCTGATAGAGCCTGAAGAACTATGAACGGAAGTTCATGACATTGTACAGGAGGCAGTGATCTAATCCATCCCTAAGAAAAAGAAATGCAAAAAGGCAAAATGTTTGTCTGAGGAGGCCTTACAAATAGCTCAGGAAAGAAGAGAAGCAAAAGGCAAAGGAGAAAAGAAAAGATATATCCATCTGAATGCAGAGTTCCAAAGAATAGCAAGGAGAGATAAGAAAGCCTTCCTAAGTGATAAATGCAAAGAAATAGAGGAAAACAATAGAATAGGAAAGACTAGAGATGTCTTCAAGAAAATCAGACATAACAAAGGAATATTTCACACAAAGATGGGCACAATAAAGAACAGAAATGGTATGGACCTAACAGAAGCTGACAATATTAAGAAGAGGTGGAAAGAATACACAGAACTATAGCAGCAGCAGCAGCAGCCTACAACTATACAAAAAAAAAAAAAACCAAAACAAAACTGAATGACCTGGATAACCATCATTCTCCTAGAGCTAGACATCCTGGAATCGAAGTCAAGTGGGCTTTAGGAAGCATCACTGCAAACAAATTTAGTAGAGGTGATGGAACTCCAGCTGAGCTATTTCAAATCCTAAAAGATGATGCACTCAATATGCCAGCAAATTTGGAAAACTCAGCAGTGGCCACAGGACTGAAAAAGGTCAGTTTTCATTTCAATCCCAAAGAAAGGCAATGCCAAAGAATGTTCTGTTCAGAAAAGCTTAGATGAACAATTTGTTGAGGCAACATTACTACAATACTTTGGGGGCCCTGGAGGCCTCAGGCTTTCTTATGTACTCATGTGTAGATACAGCCAAGGTGAATTAACGCCATCCAAAGAGGTTGGAATGGATTTTTCCCAATGTGTAGGTGGGAAGGAAATCAAATGACAGACACCTGAACTCCTAGCTTCATTTTTAACTCTCTTAAATGAAGATCACTGTTGATGAAGAAACTCAAGAGAATCAGATTTACATGACATTTATGTATTCATTCAGCCAACATTTCTTGAGCTCAATGCCAGGATGAGACGGTTGGATAGCGTCACTGACTTGACTGACATGAGTTTGAGCAAACTCCGGGAGACAGTGAAGGACAGGGAAACCTGGCATGCTGCAGTCCATGGGGTTCCAAAAAGTTGGACACGACTTAGCAACTCAGTTCAGAACAATCGCACAGTTGTGTCCAACTCTTTGTGGCCCCATGGACTGCAGCACGCCAGGTTTCCCTGTCCTTCACTGTCTCCCGGAGCTTGCTCTGACTCATGTCCATTGAGTCAATGATGCCATCCAACCGTCTCGTCTTCTGTTGTCACCTTCTCCTCCTGCCTCAATCTCTCCCAGCATCAGGGTCTTTTCCACAGAGTCAGTTCTTTGCATCAAGTGACCAAAGCATTGGAGCTTCAGCTTCAGCATCTGTGCTTCCAGTGAAGATTCAGGACTGATCTCCTTTAGGATTGACTGGTTTGATCTCCTTGCTGACTTAGCAACTGAATAAAAGCAAATGCCAGGTACTATGTTAGATGCTGGAGCCTTGAAGCAAAATTCAGCTAAGTCCTTGTCCTGGAGAGGTCCTCAGTTTATCCTGAAATGAAAATGTGGTGGATAGGACGGGGGTGGCCATAGAGGTCTCCCAGCTCCTGGTGCCTGGGGAAAATGACCATTCACATCCAGAGCGTCTGAGGAAGTTGTTCTACCCCACAGAGGCTGGTAAGCTAGGAGTTGTCATGGCAACAGATTAAACAGATGGAACAGGGTATGAGGGCCCCAGCTGTGAGTGTACTGTCTCCTCCTCTAGCCTGACGCTTCCTTGCTTACTGCCGAGACCATTTTCCTGGATGTGGGATTTGGCTGGAGAAGAAGAGCAGATGGAAGGGGGCTGCTGGGAAGGGGAGAGGATAGTAGAGACACTACAGATTCACACAGAATAGCAAGTAAAATTCAGCGTAACACTTATGGGACCCTCATCACGTGCCAGGCAGGCCTGCAGGCTCATCTCAGCTGATTCTCATCACAACACTCTGGCAGTTCTCTTTCCCCCATTACAGAGGTGAGAAAACTGAGGCTAGGATGGGCTGTAGATAAACGGTAAGCAGCAGAGTGAGTGAGTGAAGTCAAGCAGCAGAGTGAGTGAGTGAAGTTGCTCAGTCGCGTCCAACTCTTTGTGACCCCATGGACTATTAGCCTACCAGGCTCCTCCCTCCATGGGATTCTCCAGGCAAGAACACTGGAGTGGGTTGCCATTTCCTTCTCCAGGGGATCTTCCCGACCCAGGGATCGAACCCAGGTCTCCTGCATTCCAGGCAGACGCTTTAACCTCTGAGCCACCAGGAAAGCCTCAAGCTGCAGAGGTGAGATTCAAATCTGGGACTGTCTGATTCCCATGCCTGAGCTCTTAGCACCCACTTCAGCAGTTCTGAACTGAAGGTACAACAATGAACCTGGGGAAGTGGAGGAGGAAGGGCTAAAATGCAGAGTCCTGGGCCCAGTTCCAGACCTGCTGAGTCAGAATAGCTGGGGGATTGGGCCAAGGAATTAGAATATGAAGGGATCTTGGGGGTCTTGGAGATCTGAGTGGTACCTAGAGAGAGGAAGTGACTTTCCCTGGGTACCAGGGTGAGTTGGGATTAGGATCAAGATCTTCTTTACTAGCTTACATGCTTGTTCTCAGCTGCTTCAGTCCTGTCTGACTCTTTGTGACCCTATGGACTGTAGCCGGCCAGACTCCTCTCTCCATGGAATTCTCCAGGCAAGAATACTGGAGCAGATTGCTATGCCCTCCCCTCCAGGGGATCTTCTTGACCCAGGGATTGAACCCACGTCTCTTGTGTCTCCTGCGTTGCAGGCCAGTTCTTTACTGCTGAGCCATCAGGACTTAAAGGTGTGAAGTGGGGTGTTCACAGGAAACAACAGAGAATACGGTGGGCTGACCACTGAAAGTTGTCCTTCATTTAGGATAATAAGGCTCCATCTAACCAGTGCTCCAATCAAGAAAAAGAAGAGAGAAGCCCTAACCAGTGCTTACTATATTTTCTTTCCAGCATTACTGCCTGCAAGGCCAACCCACTTCCTAGCCCAGTCACCAGGGTAACCATCACCCCCACCTTGACAGTCAAGTGCGTCCACAGGCTCTTGCACCCACATCCAGGGCCGAGAGACCCAGCCCTATAATCAGCCTCCCGCTGCCTCTCCAGACAGCAGCGTCAGCTCCCTGCTCTCAGGGCCCATCACCCCATCCCAGGATCTGCAGACACCCCTCCCCACACTCACACACTGCATTCTACTTCCCTCGCCCACTGCCTCCCAGGAGACAAATGTGCGACTGCACTTCTGGTGGGGATGACCACCTCTGGAGGGAGGAGCCTGCCCTTGAGTTGGGGCACAGCCCAACACACCCGGCCCACACATGAGAAAAGAACAGCACCTCCAGAGACAGCTGAGGGGGCGGCTGGAGTTTGGAAGAGTTGGCAAAGTGACGATCAGGCCAGGCTAGGGGCGGAGGCAGTTAATAGTGAGGAAGACCAGGGTTGGGGGAAGGTAAGCTGAGCACCCAAACCCTGTTGCTAATGAAACAATTCCCTGCCTGCCCCACTGCAGGGCTCCCTGTCGAGGAAATGGGGCACCCCCACCCCACCTCCTCATCATAGTCACCTGGAGCCTGCCCCTGCAGGTGATGATGCTGCCTGTTCAAGGACTGGCCAGAATACCTCCAGGAGGCTGGGCTGCTCATGGGACCACAGAGTCCCCTTCAGGACTTCAAAAGGATCGATTCCATCTAGCCCGCCCAGTGCCCTGCCTGCTAGGCTGCACGTCTCTGTCTGACCTCCTTCCTCAATGGTTGCAGCCCAACAATGCTTCCTACCAGCTCTATCCTGACCTGGGTGGCAGACACCCCAGCTGTCGCCCTCCTCACTGTTCCTTCCCTTATCTTCCTGCTTGGACATATCTTAGGCCATCTGAGATTCTCTGCATCTCAGCTGTCTCCTAGGCTCTGAGCCACTTCAACCCTAAGGACCAGAGATGGCTGTCCCGATTACCCTACTTTCTTGGTTCCCTGCAGCCTCAGAGGTTGAGGCCTTCATAGGATTGAGACCTTCCTCCAGAGGGCTTGGAGCCTGGTGCCCCCAGGAGCTGCTGTAGGAACCAGGTGAAACCATTAGAGTGCCAGGGACTTGACTCCTCAGGGAGCCAACTGTGACCCATAGAAGGTAGTTGGCAGGGGAAACTGATTCTCACAGGGGTTCCCAGGCCAGGTGTCTGCACAGTCTGTCTGGAGAAGGTCCTCTGTGACTGAACACCTACCTGGCTGTGTCTTTGTGAACTGGTGGCTGGCTGGGCAGCACAGTGCCTGTACCTGTTTCCCTTTGTGTTCCATCTTGCTTCACTCCCCTCACCTGGGTTGCCCTAGGGCTGCACCGCCCAAGGAAGAGTGTGTGCTAAGATTCAAATAGGGCAGAATTCTCATTCGATGTTATCTAGCCTAATTCTCTCACTTGACAGAGGGAGCTGAGAGCTAGAGAAGTTCAGTGATTTCCCCAAGTTCACAACTAGTTAATGGAGAAGCTCTGCCTATTCATCACTTGAACAACTAATTAATAAGCACCTACATGTTCCAGGGACAATTCTAGGCACCGAGGATGCAGCGGTGAACCACATGGACAAAGCCCCTCCCTTTATGGAAGACAGCACTTGAGTGGAGGGTTAGAGGGGAAAGGACTGTAAAAGAGATGAATAACCAAAATACTCAGGATGTTAGACTGATGAGTGCTGGTAGTGGTGATGGTTGGGTATTATGGGCTGGACTGTGTCCTCCAAAATTCATGTGTTAAATCCTGACCCCTAGCACCTCAGAATGTGATTGCATTTGGAGACAGGGCTATTAAAGAGGTGATGGAGTTAAAATGAGGCCATTGGAGTGGGTTCTAGCCCAATATCTGTATTCAGTTGCTCAGCTATGTCCGACTCTTTGCAACCCTAGGGACTGTAGCCAGCCAGGCTCCTCTGTCCATGGGATTATCCCGGCAAGAATACTGGAGTAGGTGGCCATTTCCTACTCCAGACCCAACATGCATGGTGTCTTTATAAGAAGAGAAAATGTGGACACATAAAGAGACACCAGGGATGCCTATACACAGAGAAAAGAGCCTGTGAAGACAGCCGCCTGTAAGCCTCAGGAGAAACCAACCCTGCTGACACCTTGATCTTGGACTTCCAGCCTCTAGGTGGAGACAGTACACTTCTGTTGCTTAAGTCACCCATTCTGCGGTATTTTGTTGTGGTGGCCCTAACAAACCAAAACACTTTCATAAAAGGTGTTCTGAGCTGGCTTCCTTGAGAAGGGGACATTTGAGGAAAACCCTGAAGGATGAAATGGGCGGGGCGGGGTGGTGGTGGTGGTGGTGGTGTGTGTGTGTATGTGGGAATCTTCTGAAACTCCTATGGAAGAGCATCCCAGGTTTCAGGGCTCTGACAGGCCTCACACCTTGAGTGCCCATGGGACAGCACAGACACTGGTGCATGCGAAAAAGCAGAGTGGGTGAGGGAGAAAACGGGAGGATGGGAGATCAGACATGACGGGATGTGGGAGCATGTTCTCTGCAGGAGGTGGGGAGTTGCTGCAGAGTTTAGAGTGGTGGTTCTCAGTTGGGAGGAAGAGGGTTTTGTGTCCAAATCTGGCAAGTGTCTGAAGATATTTCCAGGGTCACAATTGAGAAGGTGTGAGGAGAGGGTTAGGATCAGACACTGGCATCTAGTGGGTGGAGGCCAGGAAGCCTGCTAATGCACACGATAGCATTTTGCTCCAGCTCCCAAATAGAAGGCTTCCCTGTGGCTCAGATGGTAAAGAATTTGCCTGCAATGTGGGAGACCCAGGTTCGCTCCCTGGGTCAGTAAGATCCCCTGGAGAAGGGAATGGCAATCCACTTCGGTATTCTTGCCTGGAGAATTCCATGGACAGAGAAACCTGGTGGGTTACAGTCCATGGGATCCTAAAGAGTTGGACATGCCTGAGCCAACTGTCACTTCACTTTCTAAATAATTACCAAGAGTCCCATAGTAACAAGGTTGAGAAGCCCTGGTTTAGAGCATAGTATCATTCTGACTGTGTTGGGAGTGACTTCAAAAGAAGAGCAGGGATTCTCTGGAGAGCCAGTGCCTAGGACTTGGAGGTTTCACTGCTGTGACCTGGGTTCAATCCCAGGTCGAGGAACCATTAATAAAATCCTGCAAGCCGCACGTCATGGCAGAAAAGAAAAGGCAGCAGCAAAGGCTCCATTAATCCAGGTGACTTGGCCCAGGGTGGCAGAGCTTCTGCTAAGCCTGGAGTGCTGCAGTTCATGGGGTGAAAAGAGTTGGATACAACTTAGCAACTAAACAACAATGTCAATTTAGTGTTCCCTGCCCTGTTCTCCCTGCCTCTTCCATCTTTCTCTTACCACTTTCTCAACAGACATTAACAGAAGCCTTGCCATCTGTTAATTGTTGTGCCAGGTACTGGGCAGATTCTAACAGGTATAGGCTAGTAGGAACCTGACCTAGTTCACCCAGACCCAAGCTGGCGAGAAGGGAGCTGTTCCATGGGGCAGGTGCTGACTTGGGAAAGTCCTCTTGGGGCTATAGGTGGACCTCTGCGACCACTGTCAGCAGTTGCCATCTACTCACACATTAAAGAAATCACAGAATGAGCACAGGGTGGGTGATAGCTCCATGCAGCTAGCCGCACAAGCCCAGAACTTGGAAATCATCCTTAATGCCTCTGTCTCCTTCATCCTCAGCTACCTCCAAAACCTCTCCTGAATCTGTCCACATTGCTCCATCTCTATCATCACGACTCTAGTCCAAGCTCCTATCATCTCCTAGCTGGTCTCTCTATTGTCACTCTGGTGCCCCTAGAATCTTTTATTCATTAGGACAGATGGGCTATGCCGCAGTAACAGAAAACATGAATTCTCAGTGGCTTAACACAATAGAAGTTTATTTCTGACTTATGCAAAAATAGTTGAGGTGATCCTCCTCCATCAGTCTGCTCCCTGTATTTTCTCCATAGCAATTATTATAGTTTGTAGTTATTTATTTAATTATATCAATTATTGGGTCAATTTCTATTGCTATCCCTAGGGTATGTACTCCTTAATGGTAGGACCTGTACCTAGCTTGCTATGAATCCCTAGATCTAGAACAGTGCCTATAATATAGCTATGATTAATGCGTAATATAGTATATAAAGTATAATCTTGAAATATTTTTTGAATGAATGGTTGGATGAATGCAGTGGCTATGCTATGACTGGAAACCACATCACCTCCCAGATCTAAAAAATTCTAAAATACTTCATGCATAAAACATGATATGGAATACATATGTATATTTCAAGCCTAGCAATAAAACACTCACATATCACTACCAGTTAAAAAAATAACACATCACTTGGGACTTCCCTGGGGGTTTAGTGGTTAAGACTGCACTTCCACTGCAGGGTGAGCTCCATCCCTGGTCTGGTCAAGATCCCACATGCTGATTTTGGCGCGGCTGAAAAATTGAAACAGAAAACCAACATGTCACTAACATCTGTGTGCCCCTCCCTGATCACATCTCAGTCCCAGAGATTAACAAAAGGCTCCACTTTTTATCCATCATCTCCTTTTCCTTATCAACATTTTAACCACCATTTAACCATGGTGCTAATGGTAAAGGACCCACTTGCCAATGCAAGAGAAATCAGACGCGAGTTTGACCCCAGAGTTAGGAAGATCCCCTAGAAGAGGGCATGGCAACCCACTCCAGTGTTCTTGCCTGGAGAATCCTGTGGATAGAGCATGGATGGCTATAGTTTGTCAGATCACAAAGAGTCAGACATGACTGAAGTGACTTATCATGTATGCAGTTATTACATATAGTATTGCTTTTGAATGTTATACAAATAGTATAACACTGTATGTAGTCTTTGGCAGTTTGCATTTGTTGTTCAACACCTTTGTGAGATTTATTTTTGTAGAATTACATAGTTGGGGTTCATTTTTATCATCACAGTTTTCCACTGATAGAGTGTAATACAATTAATTTATCCTCCTGTTAATGGGTATTTGAATTATTACCAGGTTTTTGCAATTGCAATTTGTACTGCTACTTTCTTGTACGTGTCTCTGTCCAAGAGGGCAAAGAATTCCTCTAGGGTACACAGTATATACCTTGAAGAGGTAAATTACATTTTACAAGTCAATGCCATGGCTTCCAAAGTGCTTACAATAATTTTCATTTCCACCAACAGTGTGCAAGAGTCCCCTCCATTCTACACCCTTCAGACACCTGATGCCGTCAGACTTGTAAAATTTGTGCCTGTTCTGTGGGTGTCTACATTTACCTTCCCCTGATTATTAATGAGGCTGGACTTTTTCCCATAGGTTTATTAGTGAGTTTTCTTTTGCAAAATGGTTGCTCATATATTTTGCCAGTGTTTCCACTTAGCTGTCTTCTTACTGAATTTTTGGAGTTCTTAATTCTAGACAGCATTTTTTTCCAGGGCTATTTTATTGTAAATATCCTTTCCTGGTCTGCAGGTTTTCTTGTGCATTATGACGAAACGAGTTCTAAATTTCAAAGTAGTTACATTTATCAATCTTTTATATATTATATTTATAATCTTTTTTTGTATAAGAAAACTCCCCCTGATATCATAAAACTAATCTTCTATATTTTCTTCCAAACGTTTGAAAGGTTTGTCCTTGGTTTTTTACTCACCTGAAAATGATTTTGCCTATGATCTCAATTAGAAATCGAATTTAAATAGTTTTCTCATTATCATATTATAATTACATTAGTTTCCTACTGCTGCTGTAACAAATTACCACCAATCTAGTAGCTTGAAAAACACAAATTTATTATCTTACAGTTCCAGAGGTTAGAACTGGGTTTCACTGGCTTAAATTCAAGGTGTCTGTGGGGGTTGCATGGCGTTTCCACCTGGAGAATCTAGAAGCTTGTTTTTGTTTTTTCCCAGCTATCCACTTGTGCTCTCTTCCACCTTCAGAGCAATGGCTAGTCAAGTTTCTCTTGCCTCCCATCACTCTGACACTGACCCTCCTGCCTCTCTCTTTCACTTGTAAGGACTCTTTATGATGACATTGGGCCTACCTGAATCATCCAAGAAAATCCTCCCACCTCAAAATCTTTAAACTAGTGACATCTTTTGGGTTTTCCAGGTGGCTCGGTGGTTAAAAAAAAAAAAAAAAAGAATCTGCCTGCCAAGCAGGAGATACGGCTTTGATCGCTGGGTCCAGAAGATCCCCTGGAGAAGGAAATGGCAACCCACTCCAGTATTCTTGCCTGGGAAATCTCAGAGGAGCCTGGCTGGCTATAGTCCATGGGGTTGCAGAGAGTTGTGCATGATTTAGCAACTAAACAACAACAACGGTCACATATTTAAAGTCCCTTTTGTTGTGTAAGGTAACACAGTCACACATTAGAGGATCGGGATATGGACATCTTTGGGACAGCTTCATTCTGCTTCCCACAATAATTGATTCAGCACAATGTATTTAATCTTTTCTGAACCTGGGAACAGAGGAACACTGATCTGTGGTAAAAACAATAATAGCAGACACTGCATGCTTGCTGTGTGCCAGGAATTTCTCTAAGCACTATAGGCATATTACCTCATTTAATTCTCACATGACTTTGTGTTAAGGGCCAGTACTATTATTTCTGTCTTTGGCTTCCCTGGTGGCTCAGCTGGTAAAGAATCCACCTGCAATGCAGGAGACCTCGGTTCGATCCCTGGGTTGGGAAGATCCTCTGGAGAAAGGAAAGGCTACCCACTCCAGTATTCTGGCCTGGAGAATTCCACGGACTGTAGAGTCCATGGGGTCTCAAAGAGTCGGATACGACTGAGTGACTTTCAGTTTCATTATTTCTGTCTTATAGATGAGTGAAGTGAGGGACAAAGTNGGTTCGATCCCTGGGTTGGGAAGATCCTCTGGAGAAAGGAAAGGCTACCCACTCCAGTATTCTGGCCTGGAGAATTCCACGGACTGTAGAGTCCATGGGGTCTCAAAGAGTCGGATACGACTGAGTGACTTTCAGTTTCATTATTTCTGTCTTATAGATGAGTGAAGTGAGGGACAAAGTGATTAAGTACCTTGCCCACAGCTGGAAGTGGCAGAGCCAGGACTCAAACTCAGGCAGCTGGGATCCAAAGTTCATGCACCCAGCCACCATGGTGTTGCTCAAGGGACAGGACTAATCAGTAAACCTAGCTCCCCTTAGCTGCTCAAGCCTAAGTCACAGAACTTCTCTGAACCTCAGTTTCTTTATAAAATTGGAAAAGTAGTGCATCTCTTCTGTACCTCACATGGCTGCTCTGAGGAAACATTGAGACAAGCTGTAACAAAGCAGTTCAGATAAGGAAAAGAGGGCTCCAAGACTCATTCCACTGCATGTCACGGACAGATTCGGGACTGGGACTCAGGTTTCCTGGCAAGGTGGGCTAATTCTACCACACGGTAGTAACTACAGCAGGCGCAGCTCTTCAGCCTGAGTATTTTCACTTCACCAACCTCCTGTTCATGAAAGCTGTGTCGGAGTATTCAATTGCTCATTAAGAACGGCCTCAAGTCTCAGAGGAGAAGGCAATGGCAACCCGCTCCAGTACTCTGGCCTGGAAAATCCCATGGACGGAGGAGCCTGGTAGGGTGCAGTCCATGGAATTGCTAAGAGTCAGACATGACTGAGTGACTTCATTTTCACTTTTCACTTGCCTGCATTGAAGAAGGAAATGGCAACCCACTCCAGTGTTCTTGCCTGGAGAATTCCAGGGAAGGGGCTGCTGTCTATGGGGTCGCAAAGAGTCGGACACGACTGAAATAACTTAGCAGCAGCAGCAGCAAGTCCCAGAGGATGCTGTTACAAAATTCAAATAGGAGATAACATAACACTTCTTAACTGAAACAGGGTAAAGCTTACAAGTATTGTTTAGTAGCAGCTACAAATCAAGAGGAAAAGGAGAATTTCAGAAAACTCATAGAAGACGGAGGCTACAAGATATTAGCTAAGGAAAACCACCTTCATTGTATCTTTGCTTTTTCTCCATCCTGATTCCATCAAGATCCACCCCTTTTCATTTTCCCTTGAATTCTCCCTAGTGGAGTAGGGACCAGGAAACCTGACTTGCAGCTTTGGGGTAACTCCTGACCATTTTTTGCTTTGATCTTCAAGGCAATATCTAAAAAAAAAAAAGGAAAAAGAAAAGGGGCAAAGAGTGGGAGGATTCATTCTATTGGATATTAATGACATATATTAATAACAAAATCACAGCAATAAAATCAGTGCAGCACTGGTATAAGAGCTGAGCTACGCCAATAGAAGAGCAAAGAGAGCCTAGAGACAGAGACAGATGTCTAAGGGGACTTGGCTTACATCACAGATGCCATCACGTCTTGGTAGGGAAAAGATAGATTGTTTGGTGGGTACTGCTGGGAAAACTGGCTTAGCATGTGCAGAAAGTAATACTGAATTCCTATTTGTAGTACATAGGAGGTGAACTCTTAATGAATTAAGACATGTGTTATGTACAAATGTGAAGCAAAAGAGGGGAAAATGTAGGAGAATATTTTGCAACCATGAGTAGGAAAAAATCCTCAACAAGATCCCAAAAAGTTTTTCACAAAGCTGAGATGGCATGCATCTGAGCACATCAAAATAGGGACTTCCCCTACACAGTAAGAGAGCAAACACCAAGCTAAAAGGATGCAAGAAAGACTGGGAGATACTGGTAATGTCCAAGGCTGACAAGGGGTCAATATTCAGAATATATAAGAAATTTACCTGCCTCCTGAGAAATCTGTATGCATGTCAGGAAGCAACAGTTAGAACCGGAGATGGAACAATGGACTGGTTCCAAATTGGGAAAGGAGTACGTCAAGGCTGTATATTGTCACCCTGCTTATTTAACTTATATGCAGAGTACATCACGCAAAATGGCCGGGTGGATGAAGCACAAGCTGTAATCAAGATACCTGGGAGAAGTATCAATAACCTCAGATAGGCAGATGACACCACCCTTACGGCAGAAAACAAAGAGGAAATGAAGAGCCTCTCGATGAAAGTGAAAGAGGAGAGTGAAAAAGCTGGCTTAAAACTCAACATTCAGAAAACTAAGATCATGGCATCTGGTCCCATCATTTCATGGCAAATAGATGGGGAAACAATGGAAGCAGTGACAGACTGTATTTTCTTGGGTTTCCAAATCACTGCAGACGGTGACTGCAGCCATGAAATTAACACACTTGCTCCTTGGAAGAAAGGCTATGACCAACCTAGACAGTATATTAAAAAGCAGAGACATTACTTTGCCAACAAAGGTCTGTCTAGTCAAGGCTATGGTCTTTTCCACTACTCATGTATGGATGTGAGAGTTGGACTATAAAGAAAGAAAGCTGAGCACCAAAGAACTGATGCTTTTGACCTGTGGTGTTGGAGAAGACTCTTGTGAGTCCCTTGGACTTCAAGCAGATCAAATTTGTCAGTCCTAAAGGAAATCAGTCCTGAATATTCGTTGGAAGGACTGATGCTAAAGCTGATGCACAATACTTTGGCCACCTGAAGCAAAGAACTGACCCCTTGGAAAAGACCCTGATGTTGGGAAAGATTTAAAGCAGGAGGAGAAGGGGATGACAGCGGATGAGATGGTTGGATGGCTTCACCAACTTGATGGACATGAGTTTCAGCAAGCTCCGGGAGTTGGTGATGGACAGGGAAGTCTGGTGTGCTGCCATGGGGTTGCAAAGAGTAGGATACGACTGAGCAACTGAACTGAAGAAACTTTAAAAATTCATTCAGAAAAATAATAGGAAATCTAGCAGAAAAAATAGGCAAAAGATGTAAGCAGTTCATGGAAGGAAAAACATCTCTATAACTCTTAAATATATGCAAAAATAGTTATCACTAATCGTGAAAACTGGGCTTCCCTAGTGGCTCAGTGGTAAAGAATCTGCCTGCCAAGTAGGAGATGTGGGTTTGATTCCCAGGTCCTGAAGATCCCTTGGAGAAGGAAATGGCAACCCACTCCAGTATTCTTGCCTGGGAAATCCCATGGACAGAGGNTTAAATATATGCAAAAATAGTTATCACTAATCGTGAAAACTGGGCTTCCCTAGTGGCTCAGTGGTAAAGAATCTGCCTGCCAAGTAGGAGATGTGGGTTTGATTCCCAGGTCCTGAAGATCCCTTGGAGAAGGAAATGGCAACCCACTCCAGTATTCTTGCCTGGGAAATCCCATGGACAGAGGAGCTTGATGGGCTATAGTCCATGGTGTCTCAAGAGTCCAATACCACTTGGCAACTAAACAACAAATCAAGAAAATTAAAATGTGGTACTGCTCCTCTAGGACTCTTTGCAACCCCATGGACTGTAGCCTCTGTCCAGAGAATTCTCCAGGCAAAAATACTAGAATGGGTTGCCATTTCCTTCTCCAGGGGATCTTTTCGACCCAAGGATGGAGCCTGGGTCTCCTGCATTGCAGGCAGATTCTTTACCATCTGAGCCACCAAGGAAACCCTTACCAATGCCAGATTAATATAAATTGGGACATAATACCAAAAGTTAATGTACAAAGTGGAGAGACAGGAACCTTCCTATCTTCATTGGTGGAGTGCAAAGCCATCCTAGAGAGTACCAGGGCAGATTGAAACCAAGCAGTGTAGAGTCTATGAGCAAGCAACTCCATTTCTTCCCTCAAGGTCCATAAGAGACACATGTAATACCCATTCCAGCATTTCTGTGATAACAAGGTACTGCTGGCAACCAGTTTATTATTTAAAGAACTTATAAGTAAAATGTGCTAGATCCCCAATTCAAATACTTTTAAAGGACAGTTAAGGAACTCCTGATATGATAAGCCCCACCAATAGCTCTCTTAGACATTATGTTGAGGGAAAAACGTGCAGAATGAGTTCTTATCACGACAGCATTCATGTATATTAGAAATAGATACTTAAACCAAAAGCACTGTCTTTCGAGGATACATACATGTACTGGGACACATCAGACGAGAGAAAATGCACACAGGAGGCGGGTAGAGAAACAGGACCGTGGAGAGGGAATGAGTGGAAAATAATAAAAATAATAAAAAGAGGTCCTGCTGACTCTCGGGCGCTGAAGAGTATGATCAACAAAACTCTTGTCTCTGAGGTCCCCCAAAATTGCCCCAACTTCATCCATTGCTTCCCACTCGTAACAGAATAAAAATGCAAGCAACTCAACGTCGCTGCCTGGGCTCTTTTCCACTAAGGACCTACCTCTCTACCTTGTCAAGCACCCGTTTCCCTGCACTCCAAGCTCTACTCTGCACTTTCTACAACCATATAGACGCTCAGGCTTCAGCCCGGAATCCGCTTACTCTTATTTCTCTTGGAAAAATCCTGTTTTAAAATTCAGTCTTCAGGAGTCCTTTTTCTGACGGCTGCCCTCCCTACGTTAACCCCTCCCGGACTGTATTCCCAGATCACCCGTCCCAACAACCTAGCACACCCCAAATTCTATTTATTTTTGGTACACACCCCTCCCCCAAGGACAAAGCAGAGTTACCCAGCTCGTGCGCTGGGGTGGGCGGTCCCACGAATAACCGCACCACAATTCCGGCAAGTTAACCAAGATCCCAACCCATCTTCCCCTTTGTTTCCCTCACTTATTGGTTCATCTCCGCCTGGGGTCTACCGATCCCACAGCACCTCCACCGGCTGCAGCAGGTAGGAGGCTCTGCGCATGCACTACTGCTGGGGCGCACTCTGACGGGGGCGGGGCGAAGGGGCGAGGAGGGCGGCGAGGGGACGCGGCTCGGCCGTTGCGTCCGGCCCGCCGGCAGCGCGTGCCCGGGAGTGGGTGGGCCCGAGGCGGGCACCTACCCCGGCAGGGCCCCGCCCCCACAGCCCGCCCGCGCGCTTCGCCCCGCCCCCTCGCCTTGGCCGCCCCGCCCCCTCGGCGGCCGCGCTCCTTCTCCCGCCGCCCGCTAGCCGCCCGCTAGCCTCCCGCCCGGCTCCGGCGGCGGAGAGCGGGAGAAAGTGTTGCTGGTGGGCGGCCGCGGGGCTGTGAGCGTCCGGCATCCCGGGACCGCTCCGGCCCGGGCGGCGAGGGGGCCCGGCGGTCCATGCATCCGCCGTCGCCCGCCGCCACCGCGATGGATTTCAGTCAGAACAGCCTGTTCGGCTACATGGAGGACCTGCAGGAGCTCACCATCATCGAGAGGCCGGTCCGCCGGAGCCTCAAGGTGCGCCCCGGGGAGGAGGAACCGCCCGGCGGCTGGCCCCCGCCCCGACCCCCGCCCGTTCGCTCCACGAGGCGGCCCGGGACCCTCTGAGAGTCCTGCTGCCCGCCCCCGCCCCCCTCAGTCCCCGAGGGCCGTGTTTCCCTAACCCGACCCCTCTCGGGCCCCCTTCTTCGACGCGGCTCGGCTTCTCCCAGCCTGGACCCCCAGCCCTGAGGTACGGGCGCCCGGCCGGCCCGCGACCCCTCAGACGCTCTGGCTTTTCCAGTTGCCCGGCGCGGCCCGCCCCGGGCCCTTGCCCCAAGCCGGCCACCTCAGGAACGGCCCTCCGAGCCCCTTCGACTCGGGCCGGCTCGGCGTCCTCTCCCGCGCCGTCCCTCTCTCACGGCCCGCGGCCCCTCCGCTGCGGCCGCCCCCGCCCCCAGCCCGGCCCTGCGGGAGCTGCCCCTCGCAGCCGCAGCCCGCTGCCTCCCGCGTCCTCTCCTTGGGGCTCCCCCTCCTCCCGCTTCGGCTCCCTAGTGCTGCCGCTGCCCGGGGTTGTGGCCCTAGTCCCAGTCTTCAGTTAACACGGCCCCGACTCTCCCCGCTACCTTTTCCAGAGATACCTCAGATCCCACTCCGCGCCCCCCACCACCTCCGTCCTCATGCGAGCAAGCCCAGGGCCCCCACTTCACCTCCCAACCCAGCAACACCCATCCTGGAGTCGTCCTGCTCTCCGTCTTCAAAGCCCTCTCGACCCTTTGTCCCGATCCTGAGTCACCACGTGTCCCTTCCTTACAGCCCCTCCAAGACTCTTAGCAGGGACCCTGCTCCCCAAACCTCTTAGCCTTCACTAGGCACCCCCCGACCTGCCACTAGCTCCCCCACCCCGCAGAGTCATCTTGCTTCCCGAGGCTCCAACCCTTACTGCTGCCAAACCTAGTTGACCGACCACCGACCCCCGCAATTGCTCCTTTAGCTCTTTCCCCTCCCACCTGCCGCAATATCTTTTATTTCCTTCCAGCCCCAGAGTTTATTCCCTTCCCTCCCCCAATCCAGATTTCGTCTTTCTCATTCTCCCTCCGTTGGCTGCAGTCTTCATCCCCCCTCACCACTTTTAAGCATTTCCTGGGATGGAAATGCTGGCAAAACACTCTTAGATATTAGAGATGAAAACTACGTACATATTTTACATATGCACATACAATTGATTTCAGCAAGGTTCTGAAGTCACATTGTGTTTCTCAGGCTTCAGTCTAGAAGCTAGAAGAGTAAACAAAGGGAAAAAAAAGCCCCAGAGCCCCCCCCAGACTCTACCACCTAAACCCGACCATTAGAGATATCTGTGATTTGAGGGTGGCAGACCCCTTAATTAGTTTTCAAGGATAATGCTTAATTGCGAAAGTTTTTCATTAGTCTGTACTCATGTAGGGTCCCTGGAGGCAAGACTTGAGCTGAAGCTTGTGTGCATAATTTGTATTTTACACTTGACAGACACCAGAAGAAATAGAAAGACTGACCGTTGATGAAGACCTCAGTGATATTGAAAGGGCTGTTTATCTGCTCAGGTATTTCGTAAAGTCTTTTTGTGATAATTCCTTCTCTTTTCCTGTGGCAGCATCCACAAATG
The DNA here is from genome assembly GCA_006410675.1 of Oreotragus oreotragus. Classification (NCBI taxonomy): domain Eukaryota; kingdom Metazoa; phylum Chordata; class Mammalia; order Artiodactyla; family Bovidae; genus Oreotragus; species Oreotragus oreotragus. The sequence goes on from SJYX01006035.1 coordinate 77,372, forward strand.
ATTTCTGAAATGTCATGTTACTGTTATGTTAAGATTTACTTAACCACTTGAGCAGAGTACTTTGCATGCACAGCACTTAATTATGTCATAAATTAGACTTAGATGTGGGCTTATGAATTTCAGAACTGAAATCAAGTAAGGTACCTAACTTATAGAATATTGCTTGAAGGAGGAACAGAACAATTCATGATTTGAGTTAAATGTCTTAAAAAAAAAATCTTGCAACTTTGGTTGTGTTCACATAAGAGCTGGTAAATTTAGATGAATTTAAAGAATATCCAATGATTGATTTTAAGTTGATTGTAGAGTTTGAACTTTATATGGTATTTACAGAAAAAAAAA
>SJYX01006035.1:87761-110259 GCA_006410675.1 Oreotragus oreotragus
CCTCTTGTCTCACGTATTGAGCCTTCTATTTTAAATGTAATGTATTCCTTTTTTTCCTATTTGTACTTCCCAATGCTGTAAAATCTAATACTGAGTTCTTTTTTTTTTCCTATGATTTTCAGGTTTATTTTTGAGTATATTACCTTTTCCTCTGTTTTAGATATTCTCTACCCAGAATTTTCCTCCTTGCTTTTGAATGTCAGATTTTTTTTTTTTTTAGCTGTCTTATTTTGTATTGAGGGCTTCCCTGGTGGCTCAGAGGTTAAAGCGTCTGCCTTCAACGTGGGAGACTCGGGTTCGATCCCTGGGTCGGGAAGATCCCTGGAGAAGGAAATGGCAACCCACTCCAGTATTCTTGCCTGGAGAATCCCATGGACGGAGGAGCCTGGTAGGCTACAGTCCACGGGGTCGCAAAGAGTCGGACACGACTGAGCGACTTCACCTCACCTCACCTCACCTATTTTTGTATATTACATCTATTTTGGAGATTAAGCTGCCTTAGAATTCAGAGTCAAATGTGTAAGTATCAGTAGGAGATGCTTTATATTAGTGGGGGGGTTCTGATAGCATTTAAACTGAATGTAGTGTCTAAAAAGGCATTATATTGGACTGCTGTCCAATGAAAACCAAATTACACTGTTCATTATCTTACCCTAAAATATGACAGATCAATTATTAATGCTGTTTTCATAATTAAGTTTAGAACATTACACTATTTGAAGATTTGACGCAGATGATTTTGTGGTTTTGCATAAATGGGGTGCTGCTGTACCCGTCTGTGGCATTTAGCTGTGAAGCAAAACAGCTTTCCTAATAGTCACAGCTTGTGGCTTAATCAAAATCATATCACAACATCTTGTAGTTCTCTCCCTTCTTTGTGAGTTTGGCATATATTTTAGAAGTGTACTTAAAGCAGGTGAATGGATTTTTTAAGAGAAGTGTCCTAAGTTTGTATACTCTGTTTTCATTAGGTAAACCTTTACTCACATATCTAATTGCCTGCCAGATAGATATGGCAGGCAGATCCTTAATTTGGCATAAGTGACTCCATCTTAGCTGTGCAATGGGATGTCCCATTAGGCCTTCAGCTTTTCTTTTTAAAAGGTTGATTGAGATGTAGTTCATATGCCATTTTTAGTTGAATGATTTTTTGTTTTCACACAGTTGTGAGTTCATTACCACAATTTTAGAGCATTTTCATCATATCCATGATAAACCCTCTACCTATTAACAGTCACTTCCCTGTTGTGTTGGTATTTTTGTCCAGTCTTCAGCCTTTGGGAACCAGAAGTCCACTTTCTCTATGGATTTGTCTTTTCTGGGCATTTTATGTAAATGAAATTACACAGTATGTGGCCTTTTCTGCCTTTTTCCCCAAGGTTTTTCCTTGTTGTAGCGTGTATCAGTGCTTTTTTTCTTTTTATTGCTGGGCAGTATTCCACTAGGGGTATATCACGTTTTGTTTGTTCATTCATCAGCTGATGGACATGTGAGTTGTTTCCACTCAGTCTTTCCTTCTTGAAGCAGTCCTCTTGCTCTGTTCACTGTTACTCAGATACATCACGTCCCTCCTTCACTGTTCTTCCCCTTCCCTGGAATTCCTTTCATTATATTGACACCTCTCCAGCATCTTCCATTGCCAGGATCCAGCTGTAGTCTTGAATCTTCCATAAGACCTTTCCTGTCTGCTGAAACCACATGAATCTCAGGCTTCTCTGAGCTTCCGTATCAGTTAGTGGCTGCATACCTTGGTATTCCTTAACGTAAAAGTGTGCATACATATTCTTCAATAGACTAAGCTCTTGGAGGGCAAGCTATGTTTTATTGTTGTTGCTGTTTTTGTTCTTTCTTATTCTTTGCTGTGATATAAATATGTACCTCTTAATGGAATAAGGTGTATTTACTTATTTTAAGATGACCAAAAAGTGCCTGGTGAATTCAGCAGCTTTTGATTTTTTTGTTTTGTGGGCCGTAGCATCAGATTTAGGGTGTACACTGTTCTACCATTTACTGCCTGTGTGACCATCGGCAAGTGATTTATGGTTGTTAAGTCCTAGTTTTTTTCATCTGTTAAGTGGGAAATAGTAGTTCTTGTTTCACAGTGTTGTTGTATTCTGTGTAGAACCCCAGACACAAAACGGGAACCCAATTAATATGAATTTCCTTCTGTTTCCTGTACCGTGTCCCTAATTCCTTACTACTTACCTGCTCAAGGTACATTTCAGACTTTTAAAAGAGGATAGCAGTATTAATTTTGCCTTCCAATAATCAGATAAAGTAACAGGCAAGTAAAGTATATCAACAGGTTTGTGATAGATAATCTATTAGCTTCCTTTGCTAATAGTAGTCTGAGATTCATTGTATTTTTAGTAATTGTTTTTGGTTGCATTGGGTCTTTCTTGCCGTGCATGGGCTGTCTCTGGTTGCGTCAGATGGGACCCACTTCTTGCTGTGGTGCAGGGCTTCTCAGTGCAGGGGCCCCTCTTGCTGGAGGGCACGGGCTCCAGGCGCACAGCCTTCAGTAGTTACAGCACGCCGGCTCGGCAGTTCTGGCTTGCAGGCTCTGGAGTGTGGGCTCAGTAGTGGCGCACAGGCTTCGTTGCTCCACAGCACGTGGGATCTTCTTGGACTGGAGAGCGAACCCGTGTCTTCTGCATTGGCAGGTTTGCCTCTTTACCACTGAGCCACCAAGGAAGTCCCCTTTGCTAATAGTATTTACCAGAATCTTTACATATTATAATTGTTTTAAACTGATGATAAGATCAGCCTGTTTAAGCAATATTTGCTATTTATATTATGCATTAAACGTGCTTTGTTAATGTATCTAAACTAACTTTTATGTTGCTTTCTTTTGCAGTCACTTTAAAACCATCTGTCACTTTGCACTGTGAATTTTAAAACATTTGGCACTTTGCCTTTTAGGGATAGTCAAAGTACATCTTTAATTAGGAACTTTTCCCCTTTTGCGCGCCCCCCTTTTCTCCCCACTGCCCGCCTTTTAATTAAGAAAATAGTAAGTGCTCCCCTTAGTGAAAGCACAGACTGAGAATTCTGCCAAATCTGAAAATAAAAACCTGTAAACTGTGGCTGTTGCTAATCACATCCTGGGAACTCTTGCACTCAAGACTAGCACAAGGCAGCAATGAGGTCATGAGGAAGAAAGAACTCCAGTAATTAGCTTTGCTACTGGCTTGCTTATCGTTGTTTTATCTTTAAGAAGTACTTATCCCATTTGCTAGGCAAATGGGAAATGTGTGAAAACCTCCTTTGTATGCTCTTATTTCTAAGATCTTCTATATCTTCACACTTCTTTTGCCTTTACTGTTGTTTTGATTTCTTTTCACTTTTGATGACTTCTGCCATTTAGTACTGTTTTGGTGAGATAGGGTGCTTATGGGGTGTGTGTGAGAGAGAGAAAGTGTGTGTGTGTGTGTGTTAGTACTGTTTTGGTGAGGTGGGGGTGCTTATGGGATGTGTGAGAGAGAGAAAGTGTGTGTGTGTGTGTGTGAGAGAGAGAGAGAGAGACAGAGACAGAGACAGAGACAGAGACAGAGACAGAGAGATGAGGATGGAGGAGGCGAGTCTTGAGTAGCCAGGATTGCTTACCCAGTTTTCTCCACTGCTGTACATGAGAGACACATCACAACTTTTAATACCTCACAATTGAGATGAATAGTTGGTAATTCCTGGAGTTGGTTAATGTGGGAAATCATAAAATTGATACATACTTTCAGTACTTCATACCTTTGTTTGCCAGAGTTTTGTTGTAGATCTATTGCCTTTTGAGTCAGGGTCTGCTTAACACAGTTCATAATCCTTTTTCTTGCATAAATACTTCCATAATACATTTAGAGTGTCAAGTTCAGCTCTCTTTAAAGTTGAGAATTTAAAGATGCTTTTGAAGCAGTCTGAAAGCCTGTTTTAGATTTTTATGATCTTTTTTGCTCATCTTTTGCAAGTTGTCTTGTTCTTCCTAATTCAATAACAGTTTTCTTTGGCAACTTATCTTTGAGTTTTTCTAAAACTTTCAATTTAGTTGTCATAGAAACGACTCTTCGCATTCATATGTTTATATAATATTTAATTAAATTATGTAATTGTGGTATCAAGTAAATTGGGATAAACTGGTCTGAGAACAAACACAGCTGACTCTTGGTTACAGCTCACCTGGCTAGAACAGAAGCGTGTGTGTGTTTCAGAGAGCAGTTTATTAGCTCTAAGCTCTCAGCTTATCTTTGCCAGGGAAGTGGAGAATGTTGCTTAGCTGAGAATCTTCTAATACCTTGTTGAGAGATATACGATCCCTTTTCAGAGCATGCGCTGTGATAGCCTTGTTTTATCCTTGGATACTTATAATATTCCTCTCGTCTCTGTATTGAGTTTGGTCTATCGTCTGGTCTATTCTTCAACCATTCTGTTCTAAAAAACAGAATATAATGGATTAAGAATCTCAGTTAAAGAGGTACTGTCATAAACATAGTTTGTTTTTTAAAACAAACTTTTGGAGCATATGCAGAAATGAGCTCACATCATAAAATACACAGCTTGTTATGTTTTAACAAGTTCATATAGCCGGCATCCAGACTAAGAAACAGGATGTGACTGATTGTCTAGTTGTGTTAGCCTGTCTTGTACCCTTCCCAGTTTCCCCCATTCCCTGCAAAGGGTGTCGACTATCCTAACGTCTAACAGCATAGATTAGTTTGCCTGAGTTTGGGCTCAATATAGTAAGAACCATGGAATATACAGTTTTTTGTTTAGCTACTTTTGCTCAACCTTTTAGAAAAGAGATTTGTTCATGTTGTTGCATGGAGAAATAGATTGTCCATCCTCATGGCTGTGTGATATTCTATTATATGAACATACTATATATACTCTTGGTGGACATCTGTCTTTAGATTTTGGCTATTATGAATAATGCTGTTACAGACATTCTTGTACAAGTCTTTTGGTGAAGATACACATGCATTTCTTTTAGTTATGTTCAGATATGTAGAACTCCTGGTCACAGCATATGCATATGTCCCACTTAGAAGATACTGCTAAACCATCTTTCCAAGTGCTTGCACAGTTTATACTGCTCCCAGCAGTGCATGAGTGGTCTCACCCTATGTTTTTTAGGAAACAAAAGTGACAAACTTTCTAGTACAGCAATTTCTAGTATATCAATAATGAACTACCTATGTAATAGCCCATATAATTATCTGTTATTCTGTATCTGATTTACTTATGTCATACAACTTTTTCTTTCTGTGTAAGAGAGTTTCCATGAATTTTTACATTTAGTTTTTAATTGTGCTAGATGGCTTGGCTAGGAGACTTTTGGTTATTAGAAGGTCTTCTTTCAAGGGTCCCATCTCTAGTCGCTGTGCTTTTTAATGATTCCAAGGGTTCTATTTTTAAAAAATCATCCAAGTTATCCAGTGTGAAAGTGATGCACAGATTTCTTGCCTTTGTGCCTAGAAATTGGAGGCATCTTCATTTTCTCATCCTAGGATAAGCAGGATCACTGTTTCACATATTTAGAGGCGTACATAATGGATTCCAGCTGTATGTCTTGCATCATCGCTGAGGCCTCATTACTTAAGTCCTTGGCAAACCCTAACTCCCTGTTTTGGAAAAGTACTAGGTTTCTGAATCTAAGGGGTTTGGAGATTATTTTCCATCTCCTTTTGCTTATCTTTTGCTGTGAGAACAACGATGGGGGGCATCTGTTTCTTTTTTTTCCCTATTTACTGAAGCTTCTGAAGGCTCTCGGTGACATCAGTGGAAAGTGGAATGCTCTCATGGGATCTGTAAGAAAAGCTTGAAGAGTAAACTGTTTTCATCAATGTAAAGGTGACCCGTATAATGTCATTGGGAAGACCTAGAGCTTAATAACAGGATGCAATTGTGAGAGATTTGAGCAGTTTTCGTCTTGTTAATATAGCTGCTTTTCGATACCCTATTTAAATACCTACATGTGGGACTTCCCTGGTGGTCCAGTAGCTGAGCCTCTGTGCTCCCAATGCAGGGGACCTGGGTTCAATCCCTGTCAGGGAGCTAAATCCCACATGCCTCAACTAAAGAGTTCAGATGCCACAATGAAGACTGAAGATCCCACGTGCTGTAAGACCCAGCACAGCCAAATAAATAAATATGAAAAAAAAAAATACCTACAGGTTTCTATGAGAAAACATACTATAAAGTAGTGCTAAAACAAATGCTTGTATGAAGATTCAAATAAAATGCAGGTTAAGTTCTGTAACTGCAGTGTACCTATATTATGGCATATATATGTGTGTATGTTATAAATGTATATATATGTGTGTATATATTTATTTTCACGAACAATTAGTTCATACTGACACTTGAGATGTAGCTAAGTGAGGCACAAGGAGACTGAATTTTGTTCCCAAACTTATCTAATTAGTTCCCAGTAAAAATTTGGGGTTTTATTGGTTTGCTCCCAATCTTGTTGTATAGTGGTTTCTTAGTAGTCACATTATTATTTAAAGTATTGACTCAACCAAGTGGTAAAAATCATAACTCTTAGAATTAGGGTCACATGAAGGGAATTAAGGGCTTCCCCAGTGGCTCAATGGTAATGAGGATTGCAATGCAGGAGGCCCAGGTTTGATCCCTGGGTCAGTAAGATCCCCTGGGGGAGGGCATGGCAACCCACTCCAGTATTCTTGCCTGGAGAATCCCTTGGATGGAGAAGCCTGGTGGGCTACAGTCTATAGGATCGCAAAGAGTTGGACACGACTGAAGCAACTGAGCATGCACGTATGAGTGTTTCAGTGATCTTTAAATTTATACCTCTTTCAACATAGATATTTTGCTTTTTGCAATATCTTTTGCTGGCCATTGTTGGCCACCAGGTGTGAGAGGCAGGGAGAAAGTGTTCATTCTTAGTTCTTCAGTCACCACCTTTTTGACTTTATAATATTGGTATGTGGTAATGATGTCAGAAATAATAGCTGCTGCTGCTGCTAAGTCACTTCAGTCGTGTCCGACTCTGTGTGACCCCATAGACGGCAGCCCACCAGGCTCCCCCCGTCCCTGGCACTCTCCAGGCAAGAACACTGGAGTGGGTTGCCATTTCCTTCTCCAATGCATGAAAGAGAAAAGTGAAAGTGAAGTCGCTCAGTCTGACTGTTAGCGACCCCACGGACTGCAGCCCACCGGGCTACTCCGTCCATTGGATTTTCCAGGCAAGAGTACTGGGGTGGGGTGCCATTGCCTTCCCCGAGAAATAATAGCAAAATCTATTATATCCTTGTATGCAGATGTGTCTTACAGTGTAAAGTGAAAGTGAAAGTGAAGTCGCTCAGTCGTGTCCGACTCTTTGCGACCCCATGGGGTGTGGCCTACCAGGCTCCTCCGTCCGTGGGATTCTCCAGGCAAGAGTACTGGAGTGGGTTGCTGTTTCCTTCTCCAGGAGATCTTCCCAACCCAGGGATCGAACCTGGGTCTCCCAGGTTGTGGGCAGACGCTTTACCATCTGAGCCACCGGGGAAGACAAGTCAGAGATGCTAATAATGGAGAAGATTTATAATGCAACTAGCAATTACTTTAGAATAAATTTTATAAATTTAGGTTGTTGTTGTTATTCAGTTCTAAGTTGTGTCCAACTCTTTGCGACCTCATGGACAACTGCAGCACGCCAAGCTCCACTGGCACCATTATCTCCCTGAGTTTGCTCACATTCATGTCCATTGAGTTGATGATGCTTTCTAACCATCTCATCCTCTGCCTCTCCCTTTTCCTTTTGCCTTCAGTCTTTTTCAATATCAAGGTCTTTTCCAATGAGTTGGCTTTTCGCATCAGTCAGCCAAATTATTGGAGTTTCAGCTTCAACATCAGTCCTTCCAATGATATTCAGGGTTGATTTCTTTTAGGACTGACTGGTTTGATCTCTTGGCTGTCTGAGGGACTCTCAAGAATCTTCTCTGGCACCTCAGTTTGACAGCATCAATTCTTCAACGCTCAGCCTTCTTTATGGTTCACCTCTCACATCTGTACATTACTTTTGGAAAAACCATAGCTTTGACTATATGGAACTTTGTCAGCAAAGTGATGTCTCTGCTTTTTAATATGCTGTTTAGGTTTGTCATAGATTTTCTTCCAGGGAACAAGCATCTTTTTTTCCCCATGGCACTCTCAAAAGATTTGTATTTCATTCAAAGAGACAGCACAACAGCAAACTGGGTATTCAAATTAAAATACAAGATATATCATCAGAGTATGGATAGAAATTTTAATTTCATGGCTGCCCTCACCATCCGCAGTGATTTTGGAGCCTAAGAAAATCTCTCACTGCTTCCAGTTTTTCCCTATTTGCCGTGAAGTGATAGGACCAGATGCCCTAATCTTAGTTTTTTTTTTTTTTTAATTAATTTAGCTTAAAATATTTATTGAGTACTTACTTTGTGTTAGGCATCTCCTGGGGAATAAGTGGCATTGTACCAACAAATACTTATGTTTAAGGAAGTATTGATACTTGTTTAAGGAAGCAAACACACTTTTCTTACATTTTACTAGACTAGAAGTCATCTCTAGTTAATAAGTATGTTGGGCATTGAGAAGGCAGTATGTAGTGTCAGAAATACTTTATATTAAGACATACCAGATTTATTCTCCAAGGCCGAGACTTGCTCATTTATCTATTGAGAAACCTAGGCTAAGTTTCTTATTTGGGCCCAAGCCTCCTAATCTAAACTGGGAATAATAAAACCTACATTGTAGGATTGTTAAGATTTGGGAATGTATGTGGAGGACACAATGCTTGGTGTAGAGTCATGTTCAGTAAAGAATAACTGTTCTTGATCTTTTAAATAAACTGCTGGCAATTCAGAACATCCTTTACTTTGGATGTATGGGAAAATTCCTATCCAGAGAATTCATGTAGTTATAAAATCTTGTCTCCCAGATGGTGCCCCTTTGCAGTTAATCCTCCACCCTGAGCTTGGGCAACAGATGATCTGCTTTTTGTCAGTATACTTCAGTGGCAAATTCTCCTGTTCTAGAACATAGGCATATGTTTTCCTATCTCTTGGCTAATGCCTGAGAATGGAATGCTGTTCATAGGATGAGTATTTATTTTTTCATTCAGTTCTATTGAGGTATAATTGATGTCAAATAACTGGCACATACTTCAGCCATACAGTTTGATGCATTTATATACACACACACGTGTATGTGTGTATGTGTATATATATATATATGTATGTATGTATGTATGTATGTATGTATATGGGCTTCCCTTGTGGCTCAGCTGGTAAAGAATCTGCCTGCAATGCAGGAGACCTGGGTTCGGTCCCTGGGTTGGGAAGATCCCTGAGAAGACCTGGGTTCAGTCCCTGGGTTGGGAAGATCCCTGGAGAAGGAAAGGCTACCCACTGCAGTATTCTGGCCTGGAGAATTCCATGGACTGTATAGTCCATGGAGTCGCAAAGAGTTGGACACGACTGAGCGACTTTCACTTCATATATATATACACCCATAAAAGCATCATCACCATTAAGATAATGAAAACAGCCATCACTCCTCAGTGTAGTTTTATGCTCCTTTGTAATGTTCTTTCCCTTCCTTCTGATTCCTTCCCCCACTCCAGGCAACCACTGATCTGCCTTCTGACACTATAGATACGTTTCAATTTGTAGAATTTTATAGAAATGAATCGTATAGTAGCTACTTTTTCTTCTAGCTTCTTTTTACTCAACATAATTTTCAAGTTCATTCATGATGTTGCATATATCAGTGGTTCATTCCTTTTTATTATTGATAATTCCATTTTAAAGATATAGTCCATTTTGTTTATGCATTCATCAGTAACGGACATTTGGATCATTTCTAGTTTGAGGGTATTACAAACTAAGTAGCTGTAAACATTCATTTATGGATCTTTGGGTGGCCATGTGCTTTCTTTCCTCTGGTGAACAGCTGGAGAGTGGAATGGCTGGGTATACTGTAGGTGTAATGTATGCTTCCATTTTTAAGAAACTGCCGAACTGTTTCCAAGTGATTGTACACTTTTACATTTCCACCAGCAGTGTATGAGAGTTTGGACTGCTCAATATGTATACCTACTGACACTTGGTATGAGCAGTTTCTTTTTGGTTTTAGGCATTCTTGTGGTATTACCAGTGGTCTAGAGTAGTGGTATTCATTGTATTTATAATTTGGATTTCCCAAATGATCAGTGGACATTGAGCATCTTTACATGTATTTATGAGTCAGACACATATATTTTGTTTGGTAAAGGTATATTTAAATCTTTTGCCTATTTGTTGGATATGGGTGCATGCCAGTTTGCTTCAGTCATATCCAAATCTTTGTGACCCTATGGACCGTAGCTCACCAGGCTCCCCTGTCCATGAGAGTTTCCAGGCCAGAACACTGGAATGGGTTGTCATGCCCTTCTCCAGGGGATCTTCCTGACCCAGGGATCGAACTTGTGTCTCTTAGTTTCCTGCATTGGTAGGTGGGTTCTTTACCACAAGTGCCGCCTGGGAACTCCCTTTAGTTGGGTATGTGCTTTGCAAATATTTTCTGCCAGTCTGTGGCTTTTTAATTTTTCTAAGTGTACCTATTTTTTAGAGAGCAAAGTTTCTTTGCTTTGCTATAGTCTAATTTTGATGAGGTCTAATTTAGTGATTTTTTTTCATTATAGTTAGTGCTTTTTGTGTTATATTTAGGAAATCTTTGCCAAATCTGGGTCATTAAATTTTTTCCTATGCTTTCTTTCAGAAATTTTATGGTTTTAGCTCTTGATTTTAGGTCTATGATTCATTTCCACTTCAATTTTGTTTGTGGTATAAGGTAAATGTTGAGGTTAATTTTTTTCCCCCCACGTAGCTATAGCATGTAGTAGAAAAAGGGCCAGGATCAGGGGACCTGGTGTCTCTGCAGTCACATTTAAGTCACTTAAGTTCTTTAAACACTGTTTCCTCTTTACTCCAGGTGATATGATAAATTGTTGTTGTTCAGTCGCTAAGTTCTGTCCAGCTCTTTGCCGCCCCATGAACTGCATCATGCTAGGCTTCCCTGTCCTTCACTGTCTCTCTGAGTTTCCTCAGAGTCCATCTTGCTTCAGCAGGTGTCTTCAGTTGAAGATGTTGAACCTTGATTATTTGCTCCACTAGGCAGTGCTAATGGACATCTATATAAGAGATCTTCACCTTGGATAGGTGAACAGTTTTTGAGCTCTTTTTAAAAGGTCATTTTTGAACAAGATATTCATAATTCAGGAAAGTGCCTATGTTTGTTAAGGAGTAGACGTAATAGTGTTAAAATGAATCTGAAAATACCGTTTTTTACCAAAAACTATCGGAGTACAACAATATTTTCTTTAAAGAGTTCTGTAGATTTGGTTTGAACATGTTTGGGGCAGAATGAGAGTTATATGGCTAGCATAAAAATATTTACATATTCAGGTGAAAAATCAGGCTGAGGAGTCTGATGAGTTTAGAATAGTCATGAAAATTCTCTTGGTAACAAGCTTCCAAGCTGCATTTGCTTGGAAATACTTTTCGTAATAAACATATGAACTATAGTTCCTTGCTTAATGGACATTCTTGAAGGGGGAAAGGACTCAGAAAAGTCCAGCTTGAGAATGTGGAGGAGAAGGCATCTCCCCATGTAGCTCCATCCCCAAGATAGTGGGGAAAGAGAGAGATGATTTACATTTGTGATTGGTATGTATGCATATCTCGCATAATTTTCCAGTTGTTTGTGGGATTTTTCCAGATATCTTCCTGTTTCTAGTCTAATTCTGTAATGGTCACAGACAGCACTTTGCTTGATGTTATTTCTTTTAAATATACTGAGGTTTGGTTTTTAACCAGAGCATGGGTCAGTCTTGGTAATTATTCCAGGTGTATGAATATGTATTCTCCTGTTGTTGGGTGTAATATTCTATCAATGTCAGTTGGTCAAGTTGGTTGATATTTTTCAGATCTTCTATATCTCTAAGAATATATTCTATTTGTTCTACTAACTAAAAGTGTAGAATATTGAAGTCTCTAACAGATCTGTCTACTCCTTCTTTCACATATAACATTTTTACTGGTAGTTCATGTATTTTGATTTTTGTAATTAGTGTATATACTGTCAAGGTTGTTATGTTTTTCACTGAAGTAATCTCTCATAGCTATGTAATGTTTGTCTTTACCCCTAGAAATATTCCTTGTTTGAAGTCTACTTTATCTGATATTAATATACTGTTTCCAGCTTTCTTTTGGCTAGTGTTTACACAGTATATCTTTTTCTACCCTTTTACTTTTTTAAAAGAAGGTTTTTAAATTTTGGAATTATTTTAGATTTCCAGAGAAGTTACAAAAATAGTTACTATATTCCTATTACTAGTTTTCCTTAAAACTAACATCTTTACATAGCTACAGTATACTTGTTAAAACTGAGAAATTAATGTTGGTACAACACTGTTTACTAAGTGCTAGACTTTGGATTTNCCTGACCCAGGGATCGAACTTGTGTCTCTTAGTTTCCTGCATTGGTAGGTGGGTTCTTTACCACAAGTGCCGCCTGGGAACTCCCTTTAGTTGGGTATGTGCTTTGCAAATATTTTCTGCCAGTCTGTGGCTTTTTAATTTTTCTAAGTGTACCTATTTTTTAGAGAGCAAAGTTTCTTTGCTTTGCTATGGTCTAATTTTGATGAGGTCTAATTTAGTGATTTTTTTTCATTATAGTTAGTGCTTTTTGTGTTATATTTAGGAAATCTTTGCCAAATCTGGGTCATTAAATTTTTTCCTATGCTTTCTTTCAGAAATTTTATGGTTTTAGCTCTTGATTTTAGGTCTATGATTCATTTCCACTTCAATTTTGTTTGTGGTATAAGGTAAATGTTGAGGTTAATTTTTTTCCCCCCACGTAGCTATAGCATGTAGTAGAAAAAGGGCCAGGATCAGGGGACCTGGTGTCTCTGCAGTCACATTTAAGTCACTTAAGTTCTTTAAACACTGTTTCCTCTTTACTCCAGGTGATATGATAAATTGTTGTTGTTCAGTCGCTAAGTTCTGTCCAGCTCTTTGCCGCCCCATGAACTGCATCATGCTAGGCTTCCCTGTCCTTCACTGTCTCTCTGAGTTTCCTCAGAGTCCATCTTGCTTCAGCAGGTGTCTTCAGTTGAAGATGTTGAACCTTGATTATTTGCTCCACTAGGCAGTGCTAATGGACATCTATATAAGAGATCTTCACCTTGGATAGGTGAACAGTTTTTGAGCTCTTTTTAAAAGGTCATTTTTGAACAAGATATTCATAATTCAGGAAAGTGCCTATGTTTGTTAAGGAGTAGACGTAATAGTGTTAAAATGAATCTGAAAATACCGTTTTTTACCAAAAACTATCGGAGTACAACAATATTTTCTTTAAAGAGTTCTGTAGATTTGGTTTGAACATGTTTGGGGCAGAATGAGAGTTATATGGCTAGCATAAAAATATTTACATATTCAGGTGAAAAATCAGGCTGAGGAGTCTGATGAGTTTAGAATAGTCATGAAAATTCTCTTGGTAACAAGCTTCCAAGCTGCATTTGCTTGGAAATACTTTTCGTAATAAACATATGAACTATAGTTCCTTGCTTAATGGACATTCTTGAAGGGGGAAAGGACTCAGAAAAGTCCAGCTTGAGAATGTGGAGGAGAAGGCATCTCCCCATGTAGCTCCATCCCCAAGATAGTGGGGAAAGAGAGAGATGATTTACATTTGTGATTGGTATGTATGCATATCTCGCATAATTTTCCAGTTGTTTGTGGGATTTTTCCAGATATCTTCCTGTTTCTAGTCTAATTCTGTAATGGTCACAGACAGCACTTTGCTTGATGTTATTTCTTTTAAATATACTGAGGTTTGGTTTTTAACCAGAGCATGGGTCAGTCTTGGTAATTATTCCAGGTGTATGAATATGTATTCTCCTGTTGTTGGGTGTAATATTCTATCAATGTCAGTTGGTCAAGTTGGTTGATATTTTTCAGATCTTCTATATCTCTAAGAATATATTCTATTTGTTCTACTAACTAAAAGTGTAGAATATTGAAGTCTCTAACAGATCTGTCTACTCCTTCTTTCACATATAACATTTTTACTGGTAGTTCATGTATTTTGATTTTTGTAATTAGTGTATATACTGTCAAGGTTGTTATGTTTTTCACTGAAGTAATCTCTCATAGCTATGTAATGTTTGTCTTTACCCCTAGAAATATTCCTTGTTTGAAGTCTACTTTATCTGATATTAATATACTGTTTCCAGCTTTCTTTTGGCTAGTGTTTACACAGTATATCTTTTTCTACCCTTTTACTTTTTTAAAAGAAGGTTTTTAAATTTTGGAATTATTTTAGATTTCCAGAGAAGTTACAAAAATAGTTACTATATTCCTATTACTAGTTTTCCTTAAAACTAACATCTTTACATAGCTACGGTATACTTGTTAAAACTGAGAAATTAATGTTGGTACAACACTGTTTACTAAGTGCTAGACTTTGGATTTCATCAGTTTTTTCACTAATGTTCTTTTTTCCTGTTTCAGGATCCAGCCCAGGATATTGCATTTAGTTGTCATAGCTCCTTAGTCTTCTCTTGGCTGTTACATATTCTTAGTCTTTTCCTTGCTTTTCATGATCTTGATAGTTTTAAAGAGTACTAGTCAGGTATGTTGTAGAATGCCCCTCAACTTGTGTTTGTCTGATGTTTTTCTAATTGTTAGATTGGAGGTATAGACTCTAAGAAAGTATCATAGAGGCATAGACATGCCTGTCTCATCCTGTCATTTCAGGGGTACATGACATCAGTATGACTTACCACTGGTGATGTTAATCCTGATCACTTGGGTTAAAGTTGTATCTGCCAGATTCCTCCACTGTTTCAGTGGTGAGAGAGGATCTTTCAGCCTTGCTCCTGATCTTAGGGTGAAAACATTCAGTCTCTCATCGTTAGGTAAGATGTTGGCTGTAAGTCTCTAATACCTGTGTGCCCTGTTGTATCTGACTCTTTGTGATACTATAGACTGCAGCCTACCAGGCTCCTCTTTCCATGGGAGTTTTCAGGCAGAAATGCTGGAGTGGGTTGCCATTTGCTCCTCCAAGGGATCTTCCTGATTGAACCCACGTCTCCTGCATCTCTTGCTTGGCAGGTAGATTCTTTACCACTGAGCAACCTGGAAAGCCTCTAATAGATATCATTAAGTTAAGGAAGTTTTTTCTATTCCTTCCTAATTTGCCGAGAATTTTTTTTTTTTATCATGAATGGGTATTAAATCTTGTTGAATTTTTTTTTTCTGAATCTATTGATAATATACATGACTTTTTTCTTATTGAGTCTTTTAATATGGTGAATTACAGTGATCAGCTTTCAAATGATGAACCAGCCTTGTATTCTTGGGATGAAATCTACTTGGTGAATTTTTCATTTTATGTTTCTGGGCTCTATTTGCTACGATGTTTTTGAGGATTTTAACATCTATTTTAATGAGAGATAACTGGTTTGCACTTTTTTAATAATATCTTTGCCTAGTTTTTGGTTTTAGAAGAATGCTCATGAAATCATTTGGGAGGTGGTTTTGTATTTTTCTGGAAGAGATTATCTAGAATTGGTATTATTTCTTCCTTAAATGTTAGGTAGAATTCACCCATTAAACCATCTGGGCCTGGAATTTTATTTTTGAAAGTTTTTAAACTGAAAATTCTATTTATTTAATAGATATAGGGCTATTGGGCTCATTTATTTCTTCTTGAGTGAGTTTTGATAGTTTTGGATACTTAACTCTGTTTCATCTGCATTATTGAATTTATGGGCCTCAAATTATGCTATGCTAATATTCCCTTTTAATGTTTGTGGGCCCAGTAGTGATGTCCTACCTATCTTTTATTCTTGATCTTGCTAATTTGTGTCTTCTTGCTTTTTTTCTTGTTTAACATAGCTAGGGGTTTACCAGGTTTTTTTGTTTGTTTTGTTTTTGTGGATCTTTTCAAAGAACCAGCTTTTGGTTTCATCATCATTATTATTGTTTTCCTGTTTTCAGTTTCATTGATTTTATTCTAATGTTTATTATTTCCTTCACTCTCCTTGTTTTGCAGTTAATTTTCTCTTCTTTCTCTAGTTTCTTAAGGGGCAGCTCAGATTATTGATTTTTAGAATGTTCTTCTACTCTAATGTGTGCATTTTTAATGCTGTAAATTTCCCTTTAGCTGCATCCTACAAATTTTGATATGTTGTATCTTCATTATCATTTAGTTGAAAAAATTTTAATTTGTCTCAAGATTTCTTCTTTGACTCATGAAACTCATGAGTCATTTAGAAGTGCATTATTTCATTTCCAAATGTTTGGAGATTTTCTGCATACTTATTTTGTTAGTGATTTCTAATTTAGTTCCATTATGGTTTGAGCATGTACTTGGCCTGACTTCTGTGACCTCTGCTTTTTCCCCGTTACAGCTCTGACTTCACTTCTTACTCTTCTCTTCTTCACTTGCTGTGTACTGCAGGCATCCTTGCTGTTCATTAAATATACCAAGTACACATTACCCCAGCGCTTTTGCACTTGCTGTTCCTTCTGCTTTAATGTTTTCTCAGATATCTGCATCGCTAGCTCTATCATTTCTGTCAGATCTTTCCTGATTTGAGTTGCCTACTTATCTCAGATAAGTGGCACCAGCATCAATACTTACTGTCGCAGGTTTAAAAACCTGGGAATATCCCTGTTCCTCATCTCTGCTATTTAAGCTGATTAAATCTTTCATTTACTAAATAGGAACATTCACACGGCTTATTGTAGTTTACTGATAGACACATTAGTGAGAAAATATTTGTTTAGTCAAAATGGTTTTCAAATATTGGATTAGCAGAAACTTGCTGGAGGGTAAAAAATCCCAGCATTTTACTAATTTCTTTTGGTATACAGGTGGGTAAGTAGACATGGCTTCCTTTTTTTTTCCCCCCTTCAAGAAAAATATTTCTTCATGTTCTAGAATGACATATGTTTTATTGGTTAGCTCTATATGTAAATATGGGCTTACCTGGTGGCTCAGATGGTAGAGATTCTGCCTGCAATGTCGGAGACCTGGGTTTGATCCCTGGGTTGGGAATATTCTCCTGGAGGAGGGCTTGGCAGCCCACTCCAGTATTCTTGGCTGGAGAATCCCCATGGACAGAGAAGCCTGGCGGGCTACAGTCCATAGGATCACAAAGAGTCAGACATGACTGAAGTGACTCAGCACAGCACATACATATATATAAAATCAGGCTTCCTAGGTGGCACCGTGATAAAGAACTTGCCTGCCAATGCAGGAGACATGGATTCCATCTCTGGGTTGGGAAGATCCCCTGGAGAAGGAAAGGGCAACCCAATCCAGTATTCTCGCCTGAAAATATCCCATAGAGAGAGGAGCCTGGTGCGCTATAGTTTGTAGGGTCGCCAAAGTTTTCACACAACTTTTACAGATTGATTTTGGGTTGACCAATGAGCTTTTACATTTTACAATGATTTGTATTTCTCCTGACGTGGTGCCCAATTTACAGCAGCATCAGTCAGAGGAGCAAACAGGGTCTATGTGTGTTGTGTTAGGGACTCTCCTTCTACTAAATCTAGAAGTGTCATATTCTCCACTTCCAGACTTAGTATCTCACCGACAGAATTTCCAGACCGGTGGCTGTAGCTTGGGCTTTTCTCCATGGCTTTGGGCCAGTATGTCTGCCAGGTGCCGCCACCACTGCGTCTCGACCAGAATGCCTTGCTGGCTTTTCAGACTCAGTGCGCCCAAACAGAATTCTCTGCTTTTTATCTAAATATGCCTGTACTTGTCACTGGAGCCTGACCATCCTTTTAAATTGTGCCGGAGGGAGACCTGGGAATAATTTTATACTCTTCCTTTTTCTCTCAGTCATTAGTTCTGTATTAGGTCCTATTGATTTTATTTCTGCAAGAAGGCGTTCCTTCCTTGCCACTCTAATTCAGATACACAGAATCAGAGTGCTTTGTTTTTATTGTTTTCTATTTCCAGAGCACAGTGACTGTCAAATACTGAGAGATCAGTAAGCCTTTATGAAATCATTGAATAAATCCCATCAGCCTGGGACCTTGGAACACACTGTTCCTTCTACTCTCTCAGCTGTCGCTGATTCCTGCTCATCTTTCAGGGCTTGACTTTTCAGGGAAAGCCTCCTTGACCTCCATATCAAAAGTGTTCTTGATAGTACTGTAGACTGTTCCTTAACGGGTCTTTGCGTACTTAGCATGACTTCGTTGATTTTTTTTTTTTTTTTAACCTGTTCTTCTCTGACTGTGAAGCTCTAACAGGACAGGGTTTGTGTCTGTCTGTCTATCTATCACCATGTTCCTGCCAGGGCTCACCTCGGAGTCCAATGTGTAATAAGCACTCAGTTCCATATTTGTTGTCTGATACTTTCTCTGGCTAGATGTAAAGCATCATTAGATTGTGATCATAGACTCCAGAACGAGTGCCTGGTCCCCAGCAGCTCTTGAATAAACACTTACTGAATTATTGAACATATCAGCCCACCCATCTTCTAAAGGCTAAGTAATCAGGTCTCCTCCCCTCCCTTCGATAGCTGTTTATCATCCTTTCTTTCTGCAGGTGCCAGAGATTTGGCCTTATTTTCTCTATCTCTCTTTAAAAATAGCTTTCAGTTAATATTCTGTTTTTCTCCTGGGTTCTTAGCTTCCTAGATTGGCTGATATGTAAACCCAGTTCTCTTAGCTAGTCCCTTTCCATTGCTATGTTATATATCTTTATATTTTTTAAAAGTATTTTAAAATGGATTTTTTACTACCATCTGTTACTAGAGACATTAAGAAGAATAAAAGGAGATATTACAATGTTTCCAGGAGTCTTCCAAGTTTGTAATGTTATTTTTGAGCTCATGTTTTACATACCTTTCAATATTCCTGTTATAGCTCAATATTTAGGGCAGATGTTGGTAATCTTCCCTTTTACTCTTTGCAGAACACTGTAGAACAGTGATTTTTCAAAAAAATATTTTTTTTACCGTGATTCACAAGTTAGGAATACATTTAAAAATTGTGACCTAGTATATACATATATGTGTTTGTGTTTGGGAATTAGTATATATAATTGAAACTAAATTTTAACAATTATTACCCTTCTATGTATATCAAATTAAAAACATATCAAAGTTAACATGCAATATTATCCTGTTAATACTGAAGTTTAATATGGAAAAAAAAAACCCTGAATAAACAATACGTAAACAACAATAAGGAAAAATTTATTAATGCAGCAGGTATGTTTGCTCCTTGATAAGTTCATTCTACCCTAGAACAAGTGAGGAAAATGCTTATCTTGTATACTGTTGTGAGACTTGATGTGGGCTGTGAGGGAGAGAGGAAAGGTTAGAGTAATTCTAAGACATGTCCACGGAGAAGCAGAGGGAAGTTTATACCTCTGTGGTTAAAAAGAGGGAGGGGAGTCATGAGCTCAGGTTTTCATATGTGAAATTGAAGAACCATTCAAAATGAAATGTTCTCTTTATAAGTTGTGGTACTGCTGTAGTCAGAAGATTGTCTTCTTTTCACAATGCATGATACTTTCTGCTTACTATGTTGACATGCCTTTGGGATAGTAAAAGATGGATACTAGAAATTATCAGTAAAAGAATTTATTATAATGTGAATATTGCTAAATAATTTGTGTGCACATTTTTCTCTTGCCAAAAAACAAAACAAAACAAAAAAAACCCATGAGTTTGCCCAAGTTCATGTTCATTGGACAGCAAGGAGATCAAACCAGTCCATCCTAAAGGAAGTCAATCCTGAATATTCATTAGAAGGACTGATGCTGAAGCTCCAATACTATGGCCACCTGATGAGAAAAGCCAACTCATTAGAAAAGATCCAGATGCTGAGAAAGGTTGAAGGCAGGAGGAGAAGGGGACTATAGAGGACGAGATGGTTGGATGGCATCACTGACTCAATGGGCATGAGTTTGAGCAAGCTCTGGGAGATGGTGAAGGACAGGGAAGCCTGGTGCGCTGCAGTCCATGGAGTCGCAAAGAGCTGGACACAACTGAGAGACTGAATAACAAATGTTCATAGCATCAGTGATGCCATCCAGCCACCTCATCCTCTGATGCTGTCTTCTCCTTCTGCCCTCAATCTTTCCCAGCATCTGGGACTTTTCCATTGAGTCGTCTGTTTGCATTGGATGACCAGAATACCGGAGCTTCAGCGTCAGTCCTTCCAGTGAATATTCGGGGTTTATCTTCCTTAAGATTGACTGGTTTGATTTCCTTGCTGTCCAGGGAACTTTCAGGAGGCTTCTCTAGCACCACAGTTTTAAGGCATCAATTCTCTGGCGTTCTGCCTTCTTTATGGTCCAACTCTTACAACAATACGTGACCACCGGGAAGACTATAGCCTTGACTATACCAGCCTTTGTCGGCAGAGTAATGACTCTGCTTTTCAACACACTGTCTAGGTCTGTCATCACTTTCCTGCCAAGAAGCAACTGTCTTTTGATTTCATGGCTGCAGTCACCAGCCGCAGTGATCTGAAGCCCAAGAAGAGGAAATCTGTCACCACTTCCACCTTTCCCCCTTCTGTTTGCCATGCAGTAACAGGGCCGAATTATGATCTTAGTTTTTTTAATATCTAGTCTTAAGCTGGCTCTTTTACTCTCCTCCTTCACCTTCATTAAGAGGCTCTTTAGTGATTATTTGATTAATATCACTAAATAGTTTGTGTGCACATTTTTCTCTTGCAAAATTACCAACTTGAAGACATTTTTAGGCTGCCAGTCCACCACTTATACTGGATGAAACGATGATTATAAGTGGTATAATATATGGTGGAAGTCTTTCTCTAACCTTTAGTAAGATGACTTTGGGGAAGTCACATTTTTTTTTCCCTTGGAACTCGGTTTCTTCAACTTTCAAGTAAAAAGGGAACCTTCTTGCACTATTGGTGGGAATGTAAATTGTTATAAATACTATGGAAAACAGTATGCAGGTTCCTTAGAAAACTAACAATCTACTGTATGACCCAGAAATCCCACTGCTGGGCATATACCCCTGAGAAAATCCTAATTCAAAAAGACACATGCACCCCAATAGTCATTGCAGCATCATTTACAATAGCCAGGAGATAAAAGCAACCTGGATGTCCATT
The DNA here is from genome assembly GCA_006410675.1 of Oreotragus oreotragus. NCBI lineage: Eukaryota > Metazoa > Chordata > Mammalia > Artiodactyla > Bovidae > Oreotragus > Oreotragus oreotragus. The sequence continues at coordinate 108,902 of SJYX01006035.1, forward strand.
GACAGGTGAAGGAGTATAGAAGATGTGGGACATATATTTAATATACAAAGGGATATTACTCAGTCATGAAAAAGAATGACATTGGGTGATTCATAGTGATGTTTATGAACCTAGAATCTGTCATACAGAGTAAAGTCAGTCAGAAAGAGGAAACAAATATTGTATATTAAGGCATAGATATGGAAACTAGAAAAAATGGTATGGATGAACCTGTTTGCAGGGAAAGAACAGAGATGCTGATGGAGAGAATGGACTTGTGGACACAGTGGGGAAAGGAGAGGGTGGGACAAGCCTTGACATATGTGTAAAATAGTGGGAAGTTGCGGAATAGCACTGGGAGCTCAGCTCAGTGCTCTGTGATGACAGAGAGGGATGGAATGCGGGGCGGGTGTGTGTGTGTGAGAGGGAGGTTCAGAGGAAGGGGATATGTGAATACATACAGTTGATTCTTCTTGTATAGCAGAAACTAACACAATATTGTAAAGCAATTAGACTCTTTTTTTTTTTTTTTTAATGAAGTAAAAATAGGTTTCGGATCCAATTTGTCCAATAGCCACTGCCAGGTCATCATGTCAGCAGAATAAAATGTAATGTTTTTGTATGTCAACTGTTTTGTAATCAAATAAGTAACTTCTTTTTTAGCCCATTTCTATCTAGATTTAGACCTGTAAAAGTCTTTAACTTTTTGTGATTTAACAAAAACATTTGATTGGGAGTCAATGCCTTTTTGGAACAAATTTACCTTCTGGCATGTTACTTTTGATAAGACTAGAATATTGATAACATGTCAAAGCCATTCTTCTCACTTGTGCATATTATGCTGAAAATGGTAGCTTTGACGTAAAACATCTGCTTATGAATTCATTAGCGAACCTGTTATGGACAAAGCACATTAATTTATTTTTTCCTTAAAATCATAATTTCAAAACACAGTTTGATTGGCAATTTATTTTCCTGTCCCTCTTTCTAGAACCTTTGTGTGTGCTTGATATGGAAAGGGGAAAAAAGACATTTTAGTTGTTTATTGATGAGTGATCAGTCACTTCAGTCATGGCTGACTCCTTGCGACCTTATGGACTGTAGCCTGCCAGGCTCCTTCTGTCCATGGGATTCTTCAGGCAAAAATACTGGAGTGGGAGTGAGTTGCTGTGCTCTCCTCCAGGGGATCTTCCCAACCCAGGGATCAAATCCGCATCTCCTGTGACTCCTGCATTGCAGGTGGATTCTTTACCTGTTAAACCAGCAGGGAAGCCCAGGTGCTTGTTCAGTTCAGTTCAGTCGCTCAGTTGTGTCTGACTCTTTGCGACCCCATGAATTGCAGCACGCCAGGCCTCCCTGTCTATCACCAACTCCCGGAT
>SJYX01006035.1:119643-166221 GCA_006410675.1 Oreotragus oreotragus
TTTTTTTTTTTTTTTTTTTTACTGTTGAGTTTGAGAGTTCCTTTTATATTCTAGATATTATTCTTTTGTCAGGCATGTAGTTTACAAATAATTCTCCTCCTCTATGGCATGTCTTTTAACTCTCAACAATCTTTCACAGTGCAAAAGTTTTTAATTGCAATAAAGTCCAATTTGTCAATTTTCCTTGTATAGATCCTGCTTTCGATGTCAAATTTAAGAGCTCTTTGCCTGATCCTAGATTTAGAGGATTTTCTCCTGGGTTTTAAAAAATTTCTTAGTTTTACATTTTATAGGTTCATTTTACTGTGGGACTTAGGTCAAGGCATTTTGGTTTCATTTTTATTGGAGGTTTGGGGTTTTTTGTTTTCTTTTGTTTTGTTTTCTGTCTTACGGGTACGGGTGTCTTCTTGCTGCTCTAGCGTGATTAGTTGAAAGGGCTGTCTTTCTTTCCTTCACTGAATTACCTTTGCGCCTCTGTCAAAAATCAGCTGTGCATGTTTGTGGAGTGTGTATATATGTGGAGGTTGTTTTCTGGGTTTTCTCTTCTGTTTCATTGATTTATGTGTCTACTCCCCTGCCAATACCATGCTGTCTTGGTTACCGTAGCAATATAACAAGTCTTAAAATTGAATAGACAGACTCTTCCCACATTATTCTTTTTCAAAATTGTTTATTAGCTATTCTAGTTTTGTTGCCTTTCCATATACATTTTAGAAAAATATTATGTACATCCCAAAAATCTTGTTGCAATTTTGATGATAACTGTATTAACCCTGTATACCAATTTGGGAGAATTGATATCTTTATTATGCTGAATTTCTCAATCTATGAACATAGATTGTTTTTCTAATTACTTAGGTCTGCTTTGATTTTTTTTAACATTGTGTTTTTAGCATATGAGTCCTGTCATTTTGTTAGTGTTTCATTTTTAAGGGATTGTAAATGGTATTTTGTTTGTAATTTCAGTGTTCATGTGTTGAATTTTGTCAAATATTCCCTCTGCATTGATAATTTTGATATTTTTCTCCTTTAACCTGTTAATATAATGGATTACATTGATTTTGAATACTGAACTAGCCTTGCATTCTTGCAGTAAATCTCATTTGATCATGGTATATAATTCTTCTTTTAATGTATTACTATGTTTTATTTTTTAATATTTTGTTAAGGATTTTTGCATCTATATTCATGAGGGATATTGTTCTCTCTGTGTGGGTATTTTAATCTTTCTAGGTTTTGTTATCAGTATAGTAAGAGCTTCTTAAAGTGCTTTCAGAAAGTGTTCTTTCCCCTTCTGTTTTCTGGGAGAGAATGTGTAGAATGGTATTAACTCCTTGTTAACTGTTTACTCCTTGGAAGAAAAGTTATGACCAACCTGGATAGTATATTCAAAAGCAGAGACATTACTTTGCCGACTAAGGTCCGCCTAGTCAAGGCTATGATTTTTCCTGTGGTCATGTATGGATGTGAAAGTTGGACTGTGAAGAAAGCTGAGTGCCGAAGAATCGATGCTTTTGAACTGTGGTGTTGGAGAAGACTCTTGAGAGTCCCTTGGACTGCAAGGAGATCCAACCAGTCCATTCTGAAGGAGATCAACCCTGGGATTTCTTTGGAAGGAATGATGCTAAAGCTGAAACTCCAGTACTTTGGCCACCTCATGCGAAGAGTTGACTCATTGGAAAAGACTCTGATGCTGGGAGGGATTGGGGGCAGGAGGAGAAGGGGACGACCGAGGATGAGCTGGCTGGATGGCATCACGGACTCGATGGACGTGAGTCTGAGTGAACTCCGGGAGATGGTGATGGATAGGGAGGCCTGGCGTGCTGTGATTCATGGGGTCGCAAAGAGTCGAACACGACTGAGCGACTGAACTGAACTGAACTGAACTGAACTGTTTGGTAGAATTCTCTAGTGAAACAATCTGAACCTTGAGATTTTTTTCCAGGAGTTTTAAAATATGAATTCAGTTTTCTTAATAGTTGTGCTGGTGCTGCTGCTGAGTCACTTCAGTCATGTCCGACTCTGTGTGACCCCATAGACGGCAGCCCACCAGGCTACCCCGTCCCTGGGATTCTCCAGGCAAGAACACTGTAGAACTATTCAAATAATGTTTTTTTGTATTGGATAAGTTGTGGCAGTTTGAGTTTTTTTGAGGAATTGGTCTATTTTGTCTAAGTTTTCAGTTTTAAGTGTGTAGAATCACTTATAGCCTTCTCATATTATCCTTTTTGATATGTATAGGGACTATGGCAATATCTCCTGTTTTAATTGTGACATTGGTAATTTGTGTCTTCTCTCATTTTTACTTTGTCAGTCTTGCTAAAAGTTAATCAGTATTATCCTTTAAAAGAACCAAGTCTTTGTTTCATTTATTTTTTCTACTGTTTTCTGTTTTTATTCCTTTGCTTGCATTGTGACTGTTTTGTTCTCAAGATGAAAGATTACTAATTTGAGATTTTTGCCTCTTTTCCTCTTTCCTTTCATAAATGTATAAACTTATTATTATAAATATAATAATTTTATATTTTGTATTTCATTTTCACTCAATTCAGTGTATTTTTAAAAACTGTCCTCTTTGACACAATTATGTAGAAGTGTGTTGTTTCATTTCCAAGAATTCGGAGAGCTTTCTGTTATCTTTTTATTATTGATTTCTAGTTTGATTCTGTTGTGGTCAGAGAGAACTCTTTATATGAGTTCAGTTTTTAAAAGGACTGTTTTATGGCCCAGGATGTGGTTTTTCATGGTGTATGTTCTTTGGGCACTTGAAAAGAATGTGTATTCTACTGTTGTTGCATGGAGAGTGTTCTATAAAAGTTAATTAGATCTTGTTGGTTGTTGTTGAGTTCTATGTCCTTGATGATTTTCTGTTTAGTTCCATCAGTTGTTGGGAGAGGAATATGAAAGTCTCCATCTAGCTGTGTATTTGTCTAGACAACTTCTCTTTTCAGTACTGTAGTTTTTGTTTCAAATTATTTTGCAATTATATTTGATGTATACACATTTAGAATTGCTATGTCTTCTTGGTAGATTTCCTCTTTTATAATTTTATCATCAATGTCCCTGTCTGTCTCTGGTGATTTTCTTTACAAAGGTGTTGACTTTATCTGACCTTAATTTGGCTACCACTGCTTTACTTTGGTTTATGTTTCTGTGTTATATCATTTTCTGTCCTTTACTTTCAACTTGCTAATATTGTTGTATTTGAAATTAGTTTCTTATGGCTGCATTTAGTTGAGTCAGGTCCTTTAATCCTCTCTGCCAATCCTTGTCTTTTAATTGGTATAGTTAGATCATTTATCTTTAATGTAACTATTTATTTAGGGTCTTAAATCTACCATTTAATTTTTTTCCTGCTTTTATTTCCATGAAATATTTTGCCTTCCTATCTATGAGGTATTAGTGATCATATATTTTCCTAACTGCAAAGTAAGTAAATAAAATTTACTGAATGTTCATATTAAATATTCATGATATCAGTTCATGCAATGAGTTATCCATTCATCCATCCTTTTAAGAGACTTTTGCCAAACCTCTACTTTGGCCCAGGCATTGTCAGATGAAACATTCCTTTTTCAGATATTTCTCTCCTCTTTTAGTTCTTTAGTGGCCTGTTTGTTTCTTATGGTGTTGTAGTAAATCATCACAAACTGGATGGCTTAAAACAACAAAAATGTATTCTCTCACAGTTCTGGAGGCTAAAGGTAGCAAGTGCTTTTTTAGCAACTGCTGCTGCTGCTGCTGCTGCTAAGTCGCTTCATTAGCAACTAGTAGTTGCTAAAAATAGCAACTGAGTCTGAAATTAGTAGCCACTGAGTCAAAATCAAAGTGTCAGCGGGGCTCTAGGGAAGAATCTGTTACTTGTCTAATCCAGCTTCTGGTGGTTGTCAGCACTCTCTGGCTTGTGGCAGCATCACTCCAGTCTCTGCTTTCTGGTCAGATTGCCTCCTATTCTGTCTTCTCTGAATGTCTCTTTTAAGGACACTTGTTATTTGGTTTATAGTCTATTGGATAATCCATGACTAGCTCTTTATCTCAAGATCCCTTTTCAAATTAAGATAACATTCACAATTTCCAGGATTATGGTGTAGATATATTTTATGGGGGGCACTATTCAACCTGGGCTTCCCAGGTGGCCCAGTGGTAAATAATTCACCTACCAGTTCAAGGCTGTATATTGTCACTCTGCTTATTTAACTTATATGCAGAGTACATCATGAGAAAAGCTGGGCTAGAAGAAGCACAAGCTGGAATCAAGATTGCCAGGAGAAATATCAATAATCTCAGATATGCAGATGACACCACCCTTATAGCAGAAAGTGAAGAAGAACTAAAGAGCCTCTTGATGAAAGTGAAAGAGGAGAGTGAAGAAGTTGACTTAAAGCTCAACATTCAGAAAACGAAGATCATGGCATCCGGTCCCATCACTTCATGGCAAATAGATGGGGAAACAGTGGCTGACTTTATTTTTTGGGGTTCCAAAATCACTGCAGATGGTGATTGCAGCCATGAAATTAAAAGACGCTAACTCATTGGACTCCAGGAGTTGGTGATGGACAGGGAGGCCTGGCGTGCTGTGGTTCATGGGGTTGCAAAGAGTTGGACACAACTGAATGACTGAATTGAACTGAACTGAACTACTCATTGGAAGGAAAGTTATGACCAACCTAGATAGCATATGGCACCCCACTCCAGTACTCTGGCCTGGAAAATCCCATGGATGGAGGAGCCTGGTAGGCTGCAGTCCATGGGGTTGTGAGACCCTCTCCCAAGGACACTGCAGTGGCTCAGGGCCAGGCCTTGGAGTTCCTACTGGGAGGGTAATGGTGGCGGGAGGGAGGAAGTGAACTCAGACACATCGGAGCCCTGGGAGAGACCGTTCCCTTCCCACTTTTCCGTCTCAGACAGCCCTTCGAGCTCACTGCAGGACCCCTTGCATTGTGACTTCCAAGTGGAAGGTAATAGAACACACTGGAGCAGGGGTCTGCGGTTCCGAAATGCCATCATGCATTATTTATACCCCTTGATACGAAAATATATTGCAAATGAATTCCAATGAGAGAGAGAATATTTCTTCTTTTTCCCTTGATGATAGATTCAGACTGGATAAATTCTTTTATTTTATTTCCTCCTGTCTGCTAAACTAGGCCAGCGTGATTTAGAAATAACGCTTTTCTCTTTGAGGTGAGTCAAGTGGCTCAGCTCAAGGAAATTTTTCTTTGAATAAAAGAGTTTTCTTTTGTATCTTTTAAACCGGCTTTCAAACTGTGTTACATTCTCTGCTGATCAGCTTCGGGAATGTTAGAAGTTCTGTCATTTAAAGCTCGGTGGGAAAATGAATATAGCTACAAAGCTATAGGTGAATTATGAAAAAAAGATGAGTGGCAGTCTGTTTCTAAAGACTTACTCCGTCGCTTCTGATGGCATTTGGGGAAAATAACACGGGAGAGAGAGCACAGTTTGAGTATGTATCAGAAGAGTGCTCAGGAGTATGTGCTAATTTGATTGCTAGTAAAGAACCAGAGAGAAAACGATCCGTAGAGAGTAATCATGTCACTGAGTCCCCGGTAGGTGCCAGGTGCTGTTTGAACACTGTACTTACGTGACTCACTTAATCCAGTCCCCGGGGTTGATATTAGTATCCCCTTGTTTCACAGTAGAATAGAGAAGAGGTTAAGGAACTCGCTTAGGTGCACGGAGCCAGGAAGGGGGGCGTCCGGGCCTTGACCATAGGCAGCCAAAGGCTGGCGGCCTCATGGTAGACTGTTATGCTGTGCTGCCTTCCCTGCCCACGCTGCCGGGACCAAAACCCCGTGGGCCCACAGCACACAGAGCCTGCCATTTCTACAGAGCTGTTGATGCACAACTCTCGGGACCCTCAGCTGAACCTTTGCTTTTACAACTATAGGTTAAGACAAGTTGATTCTTTTCAGCAAGGGGGCCAAAGACTTGTTCGGTTACTTGTTCGGTCTTNGCCCACAGCACACAGAGCCTGCCATTTCTACAGAGCTGTTGATGCACAACTCTCGGGACCCTCAGCTGAACCTTTGCTTTTACAACTATAGGTTAAGACAAGTTGATTCTTTTCAGCAAGGGGGCCAAAGACTTGTTCGGTTACTTGTTCGGTCTTAAGTGTTTTATGCTGGCAACAGAGCAGGTGATACAGGTGGATAGATAGACAGGTAACAGTTCATAGATAGGCAAAGCTACTGGCTTAAACTGGATCTTTTACAGCTCGTATCTGTTAGGCTTTCGCATAATCCGTGTAGGCAGTGGCCCAGGCACTCAGGAGATCTGTGACTTTTCTTGCTACCGATGCTTTTACAGAAACACATGGTTCTTGCAAGGCTTGTAAAACAGGAGCTAACGTCTTCATTATGTGGTGCTTTTCCTGAATACCATTATAATAGATTAAAAAAGTGAATCCTATTTTCCTGTTAGATTCTGTTTATTTAATTGAATACTTACTTCAGGATGTTCTTATTCTACATGGAATAAAGTCATCAGTAAGAGTAGAATCACACTTAAAATAAGAATCAAATCAAACCATAGTGAAAATCTTTTCAAATAATTTAACATTATAATCCCAGATAGAGCAATACAGAAAAGAAAATCTCAACTATTAATAATGTGTTGGACTTTGAACAGGCCAAGGGATAAGAGAGCCTCTTCCTCCCAGGCCACACACCAGGTGGAAGGTGAAATTTCCATCCTCCGTGTAGTCTCAGAGCTGCTTTCCTGTTGCACTAGCTCTGTCACGGGGGACATTCTTCCACGTTGCTCCCAGCGCCCAGGACATCGCCTCCACGTCCTCTTTCTCCTAGTTCTCACGTGTACAAGTGCCCGTGGCTGCTGTCCTGAGACATGCCAGCTGGCTGCAGGGATACTTTTGCTGCAGTCCACTGTGCTGGGCCTCAAAGTTCTGTGTCTGAAAGTGGGGGCGGGGAGCAGTGTCTCCTTCAGGGCATTGAAGACTTAACTCCTGAGCACGCTGACCACTCTGTCCCCTGCTTTCCCTGAGAAAAAGACAAAACTGAACTCTAAAAAGTTGAAGAAAGAGAAGGAGAAAGACCATTTGTGGGACTGACATTGCCATCTGCTCCAAGAATATTCTTTCTAACAGAAATCTTGAAAGCTTTCAAAACTGGGTATTTAGGTACGTAGAAAGTGACCTTAAACTTATACTTTACAGCGTTACATAAATTAATAGGTTTTGTGCATCACTTTATAGGTTAGGTTTGCCGTCTACTCATACCTTTGGGTCCACCTTATGACCTGTGCAAACTTGAGTATCCCAGGACATGGAATCTTGCCTCTGACTGCATCACTGAAGAGTGAGGACCCTCCCTTTGGAACTTGGATGTAAACTCACCCGTCTGGTTGGCAGCTTTCTTGCCCGCCTTGATGTTGAGGTGCCCTGAAACCGGGAGTGGCTTTGATTCTCTGGGATCCTGCTGCTTTTGCTCTTCTTAGTTTTCTCATCTGTAAAATGGCCGTGGTCTCGTGTTAGAAGCCGAGTGCTTTGGGCTGTACTGCCCAAGTGCTGCCTCTCTCCAACTGAGTGACCTCACACAATTGCTTCTATAAGTTTCAGGTGTCCCCATGGAGAGTCAAGGGGTTGAAGTAAGACTTTTGACACTCAGGAAGTACTCGCTAAGCCTCATATCGTCAAATTTGGTCCTTCTTAGCTCTTGCTTGTGTCAGCCCCCATCAGATCTCTAGATTCCAGAGCTGATGGCTCAGCCTGGCTCGGTGTCTGGGAGGTGGGCAGAGAGGTAACAGAAATCTTGAAAGCTTTCAAAACTGGGTATTTAGGTACGTAGAAAGTGACCTTAAACTTATACTTCACAGTGTTACATAAATAAATAGGTTTTGTGCATCATTTTATAGGTTAGGTTTGCCGTCTAGTCATACCTTTGGGTCCACCTTATGACCTGTGCAAACTTGAATATCCCAGGACATGGAATCTTGCCTCTGACTGCATCACTGAAGAGTGAGGACTCTCCCTTTGGAACTTGGATGTAAACTCACCCGTCTGGTTGGCAGCTTTCTTGCCCGCCTTGATGTTGAGGTGCCCTGAAACCGGGAGTGGCTTTGATTCTCTGGGATCCTGCTGCTTTTGCTTTTCTTAGTTTTTTCATCTGTAAAATGGCCGTGGTCTCGTGTTAGAAGCCGAGTGCTTTGGGCTGTACTGCCCAAGCTCTGCCTCTCTCCAACTGAGTGACCTCACACAATTGCTTCTGTAAGTTTCAGGTGTCCCCATGGAGAGTCAAGGAGTTGAAGTAAGACGTCTGACACTCAGGAAGTACTCGCTAAGCCTCATATCGTCAAATTTGGTCCTTCTTAGCTCTTGCTTGTGTCAGCCCCCATCAGATCTCTAGATTCCAGAGCTGATGGCTCAGCCTGGCTCGGTGTCTGGGAGGTGGGCAGAGAGGTGCTGATGCTTCACTGGCTCAGTGACAAATCAAGCCCTTTGCTGCTCCGGTTGGTTCCCAGTCACTCAGTATCCCTTCTTCAACACTGAGGACACAGTGCTGGAGAAGATAAGCAAAGTTCCTCCGCTGACGTTATACTCAACTTAGATCTTTTGCAGACAGGACTCGGATTTCCCTGGTGGCTCAGTGGTAAGGAGTCCACCTGTCAGTGCAGAAGACACAGGCTCAATCCCCGGATTGGGAAGACCCCCCCACCGGCGAAGGAAACGGCAACCCATGCCAGTATGCTTGCCTGGAAAATTTCATGGACAGCCGAGCCTGGTGGGTCCATGGAGTCGCTAAAGAGCTGGACACAACTTAGCGACTAAACAAAAACAGCAAAATAGAGCTGACGGTGTTAGGTAATCGGCTTTTGAGCCCAAGATCCTGCTACCAGGGAGTTTCTGATTACTGAGTACAGGGTTTTCTCTTTGGGGTGACACTGATGTTTTAGTTTTGATGTAGATGGTGATTATACCATGAAACTGTACACTTTTAAATGGTTAATTTTGCATTATGTGAATTTTGCCTCAATTTAAAAAAGAAAGATCTTACGATCAACTCCATGGGCTTCACCCTAGTTTGTGATTCATCCTGGGCCTGATTCTTACTAACCTTAGATAATTTCTTCCCTGTAAATTCCTTTCCTTTTTTTGAAAATGCCTTCAAAATTCTCGGGTCAGGACCAGTTGAAGCCTATGTAATATGACTTCAGAACCTGAAAGAGTGTTTTCCACGTGTAATGAGTTAATAATAATTATATCTCCTAGTAATGCCTAAGATTCTCTGTTTCCACACTTTCATGCAGGGCAGTGTCCCTTTTTTGTGAATACTCTTTGGGGAGCATCTAGGGAAGGGGACCGAAGGGCTGAAAGGTCTGAAGGAGGTTTGGTTCCCATGGGCTATTCTTTCCCAGATGGTGTAGGCCTGCATGTCAAAGCTCCAAAAGAGAGTGGAAAAACAGGGGTTCTAACAGAGCTCCCCACCTGGCACCAGTTTCCTCCTCTGTCTACACTCCCCTGAGCGAGAGCTAAAACAGTTACAAGAGCTTCCCATAAAACTAAGGAGCTGTCTGTCCTATTGACAAGGGGTGTTTGAGAGCTGTCCAGCGGCTTGTGCTGAAACAGGGGTGAGAGAAAACTTGATTGAATCAGTTGCTTAGTGGGACACAAATCCACCATTCTGATGGAAGATCCACTGGATTCAGGCATTTGGCATGAGCCAGAGACAGTCTGAAACAGACATTTGTCTCCCTGTGACTGGTATGGATGTCTCAGATGCAATCAATTCTGTAGCGTTTCCCCATTTCCAGCTGTTGCTATGTTCTGGGGAAAAGGCAAGGGCAGATAGATGAAGGAGACAGAGAATGAATGAGAGAGAGAGAGTTTGTATGTGACTGGATATGATTTATTTTTGTAGATATCAAGTTAGTAAATGAATGATGTTGTCCATATTCAGTGGTAGTAAATAAATCATAATTAAAGCCTATAAGTATTACAGAATGTAGACTAGAAAAAACCCAAAACTACTTGCTCAGGCCCTGACCCAAATTTTTAACTCCTATTTTTTCCAAGCAGTAATAGATAATATGTACAGGAGGTTTAATTCTACTCTTTCCCCTTATTTCCTTTAAAAGGTGTAGTAGATGCTTGCTTAAATCACCTGAGGCTATTTTCCCTTCTAATGCAGGATATATATTTTTTAACCTGGAGTAATGGGCTTCTAGGATAGTCATATTCATAGTGTTTAGCCCTATCCCATGGCAATAAACTTTATGTCAAAATCTAGAATCTAAAGACACATAAAAGAATAAATTACATCTCTGCATATTCTTTAGATTTATCCAGATGTTAAAAATAGTTATTTTTTAAAATTTTGTGAGCCCCAAATTTCACAGAGTATTACTGACCCATCATAGATGCATGCTCTGTTTTATATTATTCCCTTATATTCTGTATTCTGTCATTTTCTATTCCATGTCATATGATTTTATGTTAGAACATACAACACTGCTATACAGAATCCATGGACTGTTTGGGGTCTCTGTGAATTCCTCAACCAACTTTCAAAACTTCTGTTTATTAGCACTTGTGTGCATTTTCTACAAGCTTTACTGATGACATTCATCAAGTGTTTCCAAGGTGATCTTAGTGACCCAGAGAAGCTGAAGAGCTACACCCTTGGAAGGGCTCTAGTTACATAATAAGTCAGAGATTATTTTGATACATTTGTAATTCATTTAATTACAAATTTAATTTCAAGGCAACCTTAATATGAATAGTGGTTTAAGAAATCCTTTTCCTTTTTCTGTGGTAGAGTTTCTTTTTACCCAGTAGACTTTCCTAAGCTGGAGCATCACTATATGTAGAAATAAAAGCTTGGGCTGTGTTATTTTCAGTTCTCTTCTAATTTGAACTTTAACCAAAATGTTTTTTTAATTTAAAAAAGTAGTATGTGTTTACTATTGAAAATTTACAAACTCAGACAAAAGAGGAAAATTAAAATCACCCATTAAACTACCACCTAAAAATAAGTAATATTAGCATTTTGGTACCCATCTTTTGGATCTTTTTTCTATGTCATATGTATATATTTTACAAACTATGGTTTTTGATACTGCAGTACAAACTTACTTTGCTCATTGTAATATCATTTCTACATGTGATTTTCCACTGTATTTTTTTTAATGTCAAAGATACCTGTAGAATATTTAATTGACTGATTTATTTAAACAATTCTTATCATTGAGCATTATTAGTTTCTTTCTTTTCACCTATCAACAGTATTGCTGTCTCTTATACACATCTGAAGCGGTATCCTTACGCCCTTTTTCTTCCACAGCCATTTTATTGAAACTGCGCCCCTCTGCATCACCCCTTCCTCGTGTTCTGCCTTGACCGTACTGCACCCTGGGAAGGCCCGGCCTTGGGCCTGCAGAGCATCCACCTGCGTGGACCCCAAGTCTGTCTCAAGCCCTGCTCTCTCCTCTGATTGCAGCGTGCTTCTCCACGCCTGCCCGCCTGGCTGCACTTAGAGCCCACTGCAGCCACACCCACCGCCTCCCCTCCCTCCCTTCCTCCCATCAGCAGGCTTTCAGTCTCTTCCTCATGGTCGCCCTGTCCCTGTGAGGACCTCTGGTTGCGTCTCTGCCCTCGCTTTTCCGTTCCCTCTGCACAAACCACGTGTGCCCTCTGTGGGATCCCTGTCACCCCTGCCGCCCCTGCCCTGCTGCTCAGCTCTGTTAAACCTGCTGCAGTCAGGTAAATCTTCGGCAAGTATTGTTCTGATCCCGCAACCTTCGTTTTCCAGAATCTTCCTTGACTCTTCACCTTTATTGACAACATGTGCAGAGCACTTAGAACTGTGCCTGGCACATAGTAGGCGCTCAGCAACGCCATCGTTTTCCTCTTCTTAATCACCAGCATCTGTATTCCCTCCTCTTCTTCCAAACCAGCATCTGTATTCTCTCCTCTTCTTCCAAACCAGCATCTGTATTCCCTCCTCTTCTTCCAAACCAGCATCTGTATTCCCTCCTCTTCTTCCAAACCAGCATCTGTATTCCCTCCTCTTCTTCCTCACCAGCATCTGTATTCTCTCCTCTTCTTCCTCACCAGCATCTGTATTCCCTCCTCTTCTTCCAAACCAGCATCTGTATTCTCTCCTCTTCTTCCTCACCAGCATCTGTATTCCCTCCTCTTCTTCCTCACCAGCATCTGTATTCCCTCCTCTTCTTCCAAACCAGCATCTGTATTTTCAGTCTCTTATTTTACCATTTGAATCCTCAGTGTCTTAGGACAACCTTCTCTTCTGCTGTATCGTTATATTCGTTGCAGTTCTCTCCTGCCTTCCACCATGACGGAGGGACGACAGGCTTAGGTTCACCAAGGGCTGAGACTAAGCAATGAATGACATGCTGTCCCTATGCGCACGCAGCTCTGAGTCTGGTGAAGACCCGGATGTGTAAGCAGGAAAGTGGGACGCGCCCTGACGGGTTCTGTAATAGAGCGTAACAGAAGCTAAGTAACTTGGTTGTAGTCCCGTTTGCCTGGGTTTATGGCTAAGGAGCAACGGTGGGGACAAAGGCCCTGAGAACCGTGCCGTCCGAGCAGCTGCCAGCACTTTGGTCCAGAGCCTCCCCAGGTCTGACCAGAGGCAGCAGAAGCAGCTCTGCTCTAACGGATCAGGTGAGCCCTGGAGAGGGCGCGGGGTCAATCCCTGGTACCATTCCCCTCTCCTCCGGGCCAGCTGCAGCCTGGCGGAGCCTGTAGAGGTGCTCTTGTGCCAGGCAAAGGGCAGACTGGCCTCTCCTGCTGGTTCCAATCCAGGCTGGGCTTCTGAACACGTAAGCCCTCCCTGGTGTGGTCGTGGAGCAGAGTGGATGGACGATGAGGAGGGGGGTGTTGGAGGGTGTATCCTCTAAAAGGGGGAGCCCATCTGAACAGACAGACCGGTGCACACTGCTCTTTTGGGGACTGTTTAGTGCTCGAGGGCCTCGTGCTTGCCGGGGAGGGAATGACTGCACCTCGGGGTACCTGGAAGGCACACACAGCGCCATCTCCGCCCTGGCTCCCTGGAGTCCCGATCAGGTGCAGAAGCAGCCTTCCCGGCTCCCCCAAGTCCTCGTGAAGCAGGGTGGAGTCGACAAAGCAGGAGTGGTGTATATGCTGCCAAGTGAGAAGATGCTAGACGGAGGGGTGGGGTCAGGTGGCTAAGCAGTGGGAGTAGGGATTTGGCAGAGTACCATTAAAGGTAATGGTTTGAAAATGTAAACCCATTTCATTTTTATACTCCTGCAAAGCCAAGATTTCTTGGCACAATCAAAGTGTACAGTTAACCAGAACATACAGTCAAGATGCCACAGGCTTGAAGAGGTTGGAATGATGAGGACCTTTCTGCTGAGTGGAAGCCTGGTGTGCTGCGGTTCATGGGGTCGCAGAGTCGGACACGACTGAGCGACTGAACTGAACTGAATCAGTTCAGGATACACGGGAGACAAGAGTTTGATCCCTGGGTTGGGAATATCCCCTGGAGTAGGAAATGGCAACCCACCCCAATACTCTTGGCTGGGAAATCCCATGGACTGAGGAGCCTGACAGGCTACAGTCCACGGGGTTGCAAAGAGTCAGACACGACTGAGTGACTGAGCACACACACATACGCACCATTCAGCCAGCTGCAAGTAGTACTTTTATATGCAGTTTTATTTTCCCTTTTTTGATCTTCTCCTCACCTTGGCATGGCTCTCCTTTTTCCCTCCATTCTCTTTCCTTCTTGAATTTTGTCTCTTAAAGTACTCACTTAGAGAGTGATGAGAACAGTGGAAAGATTGTACTGACCTATATTTTGCAGCCTACCATACTGTAGCAGTGGCTCAGTGGAAAAGCATCTGCCTGCAATGCATGAGGCATCGAAGACGCGTGTTCGATCCCTACATTGGGAAGATCCCCTGGAGGAGGAAATAGCAACCCACTCCAGTATTCTTGCCTGAAAAATCCTATGGACAGAGGAGACTGGCAGGCTACAGTCTCTGGGGTCGCAAAGAGTCAGACACGACTGAGCAACTGAACAGAGATACTGCAGCAGAGAAAAGACTTTTTCTTCACAGCAGTGCAGCTTCATTTAGTCAGAATATGCTGCTTATTAGCAGAATTTACATAGCACTGAAGCAAATAAAATAATACTTGAAAACACTCTTTAAAAAAGCCATATTAAAGTCTTTTTTTCAGCTGTGCCACAGGGTATATGAGATCTTAGTTCCCCAACCAGGGACTGAGCTCATGACCTCTGCAGTTGAAGCATGGAGTCTAACCTTTGGACCACCGGGGAAGTTCCCTTGTTAAGGCCTTATATACGTGTACTAACAAATAATTCCATTTGGAGAGTTAACTAAAATCATTTTTACTTAAATAAATATTATGGCATCAGTACTTAACATTCAAATTACTATCAGTTAAGGATAGGTGGAATTTCTTTCTGAGGTGACACCACTTTTAATGACATCTGTTATAGCTATGTTTCAAGTTACTTGCACAACTTATGTTGCTTAGCTTGTGTTTTAAAAACAAGTAAGTTTTTGCATGAAAATGGTTCTTGAGAAGAATTTGAAGTATTTAGGCTGCTAGAGTATTACAGATTGTTTTGGTAACACCTCAGTGACCTAATGAATGCTGTATCAAAAAGGTATCATATAACTACACCCTACTGACTTTTAAGAATATAGAGTATATATATTATTAAGTTTCTGGCAACTTGGAGTTAGTGGAGTGCAACAGATGGTTTCATTGTACTGGAAGAAAGTTGTATGATTCTGCTATAGNTCATATAACTACACCCTACTGACTTTTAAGAATATAGAGTATATATATTAAGTTTCTGGCAACTTGGAGTTAGTGGAGTGCAACAGATGGTTTCATTGTACTGGAAGAAAGTTGTATGATTCTGCTATAGCTAATTTTGTTGCTGTCCCTGCTGTTGTTATGATTATTAGTATTTTACCATAATGAAATTTACCAAATCTATTTTTATAAAGTATAGCAAACTGGCAGGTTATAGGGGAAAATGAGGTTGAATTTTAAAGTAAGTATTTAATAATGGTCTCAGTATTTTTTCAGTAAGACATGTGTAGAATATCGTGTTTTAGCATAAACATAATTAATATCTCCATGTATTTG
This sequence comes from Oreotragus oreotragus, assembly GCA_006410675.1. Lineage (NCBI taxonomy): Eukaryota > Metazoa > Chordata > Mammalia > Artiodactyla > Bovidae > Oreotragus > Oreotragus oreotragus. The sequence goes on from SJYX01006035.1 coordinate 134,789, forward strand.
TTGAAAGATTTACCTAATGAAATTTCAGCTCTGGCTTAATTTTTATATCTAATTGATGCATTTAAAGTTTAAAATTGTCAGAAGTTTGGTGTTCGTTATTAAAGGCAGTTGTTTTCAAGTTAATCCCTGCTTTTTACAATGTAAATTATAATCACAAATTTATAGTTACAAATCTTAAATTTGTGTTTTCTTTGTAAGTGCTGGTCAGGATATCCAGGGAACAAGCGTGATTGCGAATCTTCCATTTCTGATGCGACAGAACCCTGCTGAGACACTTCGGAGAGTCTTGCCAAAAGTTAGAGTAAGTTGATGTGAAATAAGATTTGAATTCATCATGTTTTCCCAGTAGTACGTTGTCATTGCTAGGAGAAAAGTTCAGAGCTTTGGATGGCTGATCTTTTGTACCTAACCATTGAGTGGAGGCAGTATTATAAATACTTTGAATTATTTTGAAAATATTTAGAGAACTTAGCTGATGGAAATGGAGAAATCTAGATTTTTTTTTTTTTAAGGTGATAACTTTTGTATTTTTTTTTTTTTTTTAGAGCTTCCATTTTACTTTGTTTTACTTTACAGTACTCTATTGGTTTTGGCATACATTAAACTACAGAGTTTTCTCTAATCATTTTCTCAGTAGAACATTATGTTTTCAGTAGCTCAAAAAAAAATCTTAGTCTTATAAAATCATAGCAATCTTTTTTGGTGTTCTGTTGACATAAACATATTATTAATAATATTTCTAGAACATTGATAATACTATTTAACTGATAGTCTTAATAGTCACCTTTTGGTGACTGCTCAAGAATCATCAAATAAAGATTGGATTATGGCCACTGTATTTTTAGTTTTATATTTAATTGCTTTTTAAATTCCTTCAGATTAGTTTTCCTGCTACTAATAAAATGTTTGATCTACTAGAACTTTCTTTTCTTTAATATTGATTATTAATATACAATATTAAATATCTGATATATGCAATATTATTTATTGGTACCATATGCAAAGTGTTCTGTAATAGAACTTGAATGAACACAACAGATAAAGCCTTTTGGGTCCTCAGGGAGCTTACCTACTAATGAGATCAAGGAGGTTACATAGTACTGGGGATTCTGTTTGCAAGTAGTGAGTTTTATAGACTTTGCTTTGGCTTTCTGTTTGGAATAACTTAAAAAAATTTTTTTAAATTAATTTATATGTGTTTAAAATACTATTATTATTTGCCCTTGGGTTTTATTTTTAGGCATATACAGCATGCTTCCAGTGATGAAGATCAGGGATATAACATGTTATTTTTATAAGATGCCCAGATTTCTATGCAGGCAGTATGGATGTATTTTGTATATATATATATATGTATTTTTTTTTTAAACTTATTATAGAGGTGAATGGAGAAATTGCTTTTTTTAGTAGTGCATGTGATTCAAAAGCAAAGGAAGCTTTTTCATGTCTGTTTTTCTCAGCTCATTCTGTAATTTCAGTGGAATTAAGTCTACACAGTCTAGATTTAATTTCTCATTCAACTGAAGTGATATTAACTGACCAAAGCTTGTTAGTATGTCACCTGGGAATACCAGTTAAACACTTGTAGAAGGGAATAGGTGTAGATCCTCTTGACTAAGGAATTATTATGCATAAGCAAATTTGGATTTATAGCTCCAAATATTGAGCACACTGTATACTCTGCGTTGAGCAGGCTGAATCTGGACCAGGAGGGCATGCTACAAGTTTTAAGTTTCATAAAGCAAGAATGAAAGGTGAAGGATAGACAGTGGTGAGCTTTAGAGGTCTCTGAATTATTTTGAAAAAAAGAGTTTACCAAAGAGTTCACACTGAAGTTAATTAAATACTAATGTCTAAAAAAAAATTAATTTCATGGAAATGTATACAGAATATTATAGAGTGTATTTATACAAAGAGTCAAATGTTTCTGCTGAAACTATATAACTGAGTTATAGAGGATAATATTTTAGTAACCTTTTAAAGATATTAAGTTTAATTCATAATACAGAAGATTAACTGAATAAATGCATATAAGGAAAATATAAACTAATGACTATATTATACTAAGAAAATCTTTATTGCTGAATGATTTCATTCATTTCTTTAATCAACAAGCAACCATTTATTTAGGATGCTCATTTATCTTACCCTTTACTATAAAATGTAGAAAACAGTCCCTGATTAGATTCTGTATCAGGAAGACATAGAAACTATGGAAAACAATGAAAGAACAAGCATAGGGGATTATTTAATGTGTGGTTCTGACTTTATGTAAAAATGCTGATGAATTAAGCAAATGGGAAAGACTTTTTAATAGGGGCAATAATACTGACTTTAATAGAGGATTTAATGTAAACTGTAGGCAGCTGGACATTTAAGCAACTGTACCTCAAATAATAAAACCTGTGTTTATGAGCAAATTACTTAAAATCATAATGTTCAGATATTAAGATTTATTGGTACTCATAATACCTTCTTTAATTCTGCCTTGCTTCTGTGAGTGGTGACTTCCAGGTGATACAAGTATGACAAAAATCGCACAGAGCTGCTTTTTTCACTTTTGCATGGCCATACTCCCTTAGCTAATTTTATAAAAAAGCAATCTTGTGTCTCAAAGTGAGCATTTAGTAATAATGGCTTCGTAAATATTTACTGAGTACTTCCCACTGTTCTAAGCTCTGAGAAGACAGAGGTGAACAAAGCAAGAACTTACCCTCAAGGAAGTTTTTCAGGGGGCCGGGAAACAGACATTAAACAAGTGGGTGAGCGTGAAAAACAGTAAAGTCGGGGAGGGGTGGGAAATGGGGGTTGGGTGGGGAGTGTGAGGGCACCAACTGAGCATTGGGAGGCCAAAGAAGCATCTCTGAGGAACTGAAAGCTGAAGGGATGGAAGAGGAGGAACAGCCATTTGAGGAGATGAGAACAAGCGGTCCAGGCAGAGACAGCAGACGGAGTTGGGGAATTCAAAGAGGTCGTAAGTGTGGTGGAGTCCAGTGGGTAAGGGTAGGTCATGACTTGAAGAGGTTAGAGAGACGGTCAGTGACAGAGAGTGCAAGAGTCATTCTTTCTTCGAACAGTGGAAGGCCCTGAAGACTTGAAGCTGGGCAGGACTTTGAGAAGGATTTATTCTGTTGACATTTTGCAGTGATCATTTTGCTAATTGTGTGGAGAGTAGATTGGAGTGGGAGGAAGTTGCAGCTCTGGTCCTTGTAGTATGTGAAGCTGGCTTGGAGCAGGAGAGTGAATTAGGACGACAGAGAATGGTGGATATATCTGAGATGTATTTATTGAGATAGAATGAACTTAATGACAGACCCGATGTGGGAAATGGAGGAATGATTTCCAGTTTTCTGGATTGTTTCTGCTGGTTTTGAGTGTCTTGGTTGATAGTTTATTACATCAACAGGGAAAAATAATTTGAATACTTACTAATGATAATCTTCTATGATTGACTCACTTTTTGAGAATTCAAAGACATGAATAATAAATATTTTGTGTAAGAAGTTAATCGTTCTCCAGATTCTTTTCACATTTATAACAATAGTATAAGCAGCTTTTTAGAATTCACACTGTACTTTATCTTTACCTTGAAGAACATCAGATAAAGCGATGCAGACTTTTCTGGCCTTATGTATTATAAAATTTCACCAAACAAAATATTTTTAATTCTGTTTTTGTTTTGTTGTATAGCATTTGCATTTCATCTTTATAATAATGTATTAACTTAAAAATGGCTTTAAAAGCCATTTAAAAACAGGTTGCTGTTTTCACTGTTTAGAGACGAAGGAATTTGAGGTTAAAAATAAAATGGCAGAAAGAGAGGCAGAATTAGAACTGAACTAATTGTAATATTCTACAATTTGCTTTCTAAATTCTATCCAAAGTGGACGATGAATGATAGTCCAATTAGATCACTCATTTCAAAGTTAATTTAAATAAAAATCCAGAAAGGAAACATTTTGACCTCCAATTCAAATTCTCTGTCTCATTCTAGATATGAGACACTTCTGAATGTACAATTGACCTTTCAACAGCAGGGGTTTGAACTGCTTGGGCCCATCTTTACTTGAACTTTTTCAGTAAACATGTACCACAGTCCTTCACGATCAGGTTTTGGTTGAATATGTGGTTACCGAATCTGGGAAACAGGGAGGGTCCACTGTAAAGTTTTATTTGGATTTCCCACCAAGTGGAAGGTTGGCACCCCTAAACCATGTTGTTCAAGGGTCTACTGTAATTACTGTATCTATTTTTAATCCTAGGATATCTTTTGAAAAAGAAAACAGGTTTTTTTCTGTGGTCTTTGTTGATTAAGTTTGAATTCTTCCTGTGACATATTAAGTTGAGTTAATATTGGATGTTAAGATTTGACTTGAACTTCTGGTTGTCTGAAAATGAAAGAATTTGTTTTGCCAGCATACATTTCTAAAATACTGTGGTCCTTTATAAAATTTAAAATAGTGATATCATTAACCATGTGATATCAATGCCTTCTTTATAAATCAAGTGCAAAAAAAAGTCTCTGCTTGTTGAGTTATTGGATCCTGTTATTGTTTTTTCACTTATTTTGGGAACCAAAAGATATATTGTAAAACCATCTATTAGAAGATGTGCAATGTCAGGAACAGATAAAAATAAAAATGGCTAGCATTTGTTGAGGTCTCAAGATGGGTGAAGCACTCTGTCAAACATTTTACAACTCTTTGTTGATTCTTTATCTCTTTGAATGCCCATGGCAGTTCTATATGGGTCACAACTTAGGTCAGTTAACTTTCCCAAAGTCACAAAACTAGCAAGTGGTGTGATGAGGTTTGAATAAGGAGTCTGACACCCAGGTCCTTCCTCTTAACTGCTCTACCACTGCCTCATTAGCCGATCGTGATGTCAATAAATATGTAATATGTCATTTTAGTTCCTAAGCCTTAGTTTTCTCTCCTCTGATTACTGTAGTAGCCACTTCACTGGACCTGTTGCTCCCTTTGCTCTCCGGAGCCCATTCGGCCAGAGGGATCTTTCATTTAGGAACAAATAAATACATTTATTTATTTATTTATTTAGGAACAAATAGATAAACTTTGACAAAGAAAACTGTGTATATTCAAAGTATACAATGTGATGATTTAATATATATAAGTAAGTAAGTAAGTAAAGTCACTCAGTCGTGTCCGACCCTTTGTGACCCCGTGGACTGCAGCCCACCAGGCTCCTCAGTCCATGGGATTCTCCAAGCAAGAACACTGGAGTGGGTTGCCATTTCATTGTGAAATACTCACCCCTATCAAATGAATTAAAACATCCATCATCTCACATAGTTAATTTTTTTCTTCAGAGAGGTCTTTTAAAGATCTTTCAGAGAGATCAATCATATCTTTCCTTCTTGAATGAAAACTACTGAAGTGGTGTGGTAGGCAGAACAGTTCCTACCACATCCCAGAACTATCCATGTTACTTTCTTTAGAAAAAGAGCTTTTATAGATGTGGGTAAAGTTCTTGACTGAGGGAGATTATCCTGGATTATTGGGGTGGGCCCTAAATGCCAGCACATGCATCCTAGAAGAGGAACGCAGAGAGAGGTTTGACCCAGACCTGGAGGAGGAAGCAGCGTGAAGACAGAGGCAGGGGCTGCAGTGATGTGGCCACCAGCCAAAGAAGGCCAGCAACTGGAAGAGGCAAGTGCCTGATCCTGCCTAGGTGGGAGTGTGGCCTTGCCAACAATTTGATTTTGACTGAATGATATTGATTAGGATTAATGGCCTCCAGAACGGTGAGGGAATACATTTCTGTAGTTCTAGGCCTTTCAGTTTGCTAATTTATCATACTAACCACAGGAAAGTGGCTCAGTGGTAAAGAATCCACCTGCCAATTGTAGGAGATGCAGAAGACGTAGATTCGATTGCTGGGTTGGGACAATTCCTTGGAGTAGGAAACGGCAGCCCGGTATTCTTGCCTGGACAATCCCATGGACAGAGGAGCCTGACAGCCTATAGTTCATGGGGTTGCAAGGAGCTGGACACAGCTGAACAATTGAGCGTGCAGATAGAGGAAAGTAATACAAGTAACTTCTTATTTCAGATAGAATAAAGCTCCTTACCGTTCTCTAAAATGACCCTGACTATCTTTCTACCTCACCTACCATTCTTTTCTGTTTCTTCCATCAGGACAGAAGTCTTGTCAGTCTGATTTACCACTCTGTCCCCAGAACGTAGAATAGTACTTGGCAAAAATAGGCACTCAAAAATAATTTTAAAATGAGCATTGATTGAGCTTAATATTCTGAGACAGTAAGTGTCTACCTGAAAGATCTGTGACACACTGACCTGAACCACTAATGGCATTCTTGGATGAGAAGTATAAACAGTCTATCAGTGAAGTGATAAGGTGCTGACTTACATTTCTAGGGAGACCTTTTTTGTGGGGAGGAGTGGGAGAAAGATACATATTAAGGAAGAGATAAAGTAGACTTAATCATATGAAACTTGATTATTTAAGATTAGTATATGTGGTACCCCCATCTTTTGATTCTGAAAAGATTTATCACTTCTACTTTTCTCATAAGCTTCTCCCGATGTGATTATTTGAGTATTTTATATCTACTGAATAAAAGTAGATTTAAAAGATTTTATTAAAAAATTTTTATAGACAACCTTTGCTATGTAAATAAATATGTTTGTTACTGAAAGCTTTGCTGCTGCTGCTGCTAAGTCACTTCAGTCGTGTCCGACTCTGTGTGACCCCATAGACGGCAGCCCAGCAGGCTCCCTCATCCCCGGGATGCTCCAGGCAAGAATACTGGAGTGGGTTGCCATACTGAAAGCTTTACCTACTCTTTAAGTTCTGTTTCAAGTGGTACAGAAATGTGGATAACCAAGATAATAAAGTGAAGAACCCTCCCTGTGGGCCTCCCCTGTGTATCAGCAGTTTAGATACATCCTCTTAAACTTCTTAACAATTCTATGCCATATATTTATTCTTGTTTGACAGTTGAGAAAATCTAGGCTGAAAAAATTCTGTTCAACTATAATATTTTGTTTAAGCATGCACTTATATAATTTATTCTTACACTACACCAAGGAAAAAAGAAATAGTCTTAACTAAAGGAGTTAAAGAGCACAGAGATGATACAAGTTGCCTTTTCCTTTGGTTTGTACTTCAAAAATAAAAGTACTTGTCTTCCTCACTGCCAGTGATGTTTTCTGAGAAAAGTTAAAAGTTAAGTTCTTGAAAAAAGAAGGGTTTTGTAAAGGCAACACAGTTCTATATAATAAGCAGAACATGATGTTCCAGACTCCCTGCGGGTCATAAAAAGCCCGCAATAGAGTAGGTCTCTACTGACAGGCTAAGCATTTAAGGACACTGATGTGAAGTAAGGTGAAGAAGAAAGTGAAGTTATTCCTGTAATGTCAGGTTGATGGAGAAAATTTATCAGGGTCAAAATTGATCTTATGAGGAGTTTTTACAGGAAAGGAAGCATAAAATTGTGTAACTTATTCTTCCAGTTCACTAAGAAAAAAATATACGTAGCATTAACCAAAGGATTTAGAGAGGATAGACAGATGGTATAAAATGACTCTTCTCTGGTTTATAGCTCAAAAATAAAAGTACACTGACCACAATGCATTCTGAAAATAATATCTGTGTTATATCTTTTTATGTATATCCATAAAGACAAAATAGAGTAACATCATTAATTCTTTGATGATAGTAGTAAATTCAGTGAAAACATTGACTGTAAATATAGTTGTTTTCTGGGCATATATAAAAATCACACAAGCTAGTATTCTTAATAGATCTAAAAATACTGCCTTTCAGTATGATAAATTCTAGTGGAGACCAGTCAGCATGGTAGTCTGTCTCTTATACACATCTTTATATCTTTTTATGTATATCCATAAAGACAAAATAGAGTAACATCATTAATTCTTTGATGATAGTAGTAAATTCAGTGAAAACATTGACTGTAAATATAGTTGTTTTCTGGGCATATATAAAAATCACACAAGCTAGTATTCTTAATAGATCTAAAAATACTGCCTTTCAGTATGATAAATTCTAGTGGAGACCAGTGTTCTCACTTGAATTTCTTAGTCATTCAATCATTTGTTATTTTTATCCTGCCTACAGTAAAAATGAACTGGAACTTCTGAATCTCTTAATTAGAAAATCTTTTATTTCTGTGATAATGGGACCACCATTACTACTTGAATATGGTTTCTGACTTTAGGCATTTGGATGATAGAAAGGATAATTTATGGATATGTTTATCTAAAATCCTTGCAAAATTATAGGACTAAGAAGATATTCACATATTGCACCGTAATCAATCTTTGTTTGATTTAAAACTATATGGATTTACTAGCCTTTTGGTAGTGTGTTGAGGTAGATAGCCTAGACAATGTTCCCATATCAGAACATCTTGACACTCTCGATGAGGTCTCACAAGCATTCTTTTAAATGTTTGGTTAAGCTTGTAAGAGAGTAAGGAATATTCAGGGCTCAGAAACAAAACAGCCCCATCCACTTCTACTTAGGTATGTGCAGGAAAGCATCATTCCCATTCTAACAATGATGGCTTGTGTTCACAAAACTCACATGATCGTAACTTTTCTCAAGCCCATCGGAAGTGGTCGCTCTCTGAAGAACAATGGGACACAAGGATGCTGACTTTTGACAAGAGTTTCAGAGAAAGAAGTGGCCACCAGATAAAATCGTTAGGAAAAATCAGCTAAACTGTTAAAAAGTTTTTAAAGATCGCTATCCGTTTGGAATAGCTCAGAGCTCCAGACACAAGAGAACTTGGCACTCACTTGTAGGCTCTTTGCCACACGCCCCCTTGGGCAGGGTAGGAGGCTGGAGAGAACCTGGTGATGCAGGTGTGACTGTTGATTCTTACTGGGGAACAGGGAACCACCCACTTTCTCACAGTGATGTGTGTGGACATATAGGGAATTTCAGCAGAAAGAATCAAATGAGAGTGCGTACTTACAGGATGACCAGATACATTGCTAGCCCTGCTCTGTGCTATGTCTTCAGCTCCTTGGATATGTTTCGGTATTGGAATGTATATCATCAATAGCAGCCCCTCAAAGGTAGGAAAACATGTCTTTGACTTTTCTCCAGTTTCTCAGAATATTTAGTGTGATGTTGGTACTTAATAAATAGGAGTTTTCTGGTGGCTCAGTGGTAAAGAATCCTCCTGCTTAGCAGGAAATGCAGGTTTGATCCCTGGGTTAGGAAGATTCCCTGGAAAAGGAAATGGCAACCTGCTCCAATATTCTTGCCTGGGAAATCCCATGGACAGAGGAGCCTGGTGGGCTGCCTTCCATGGGGTCGCAAAGAGTCAAACACCACTGAGCAACTAAATAGCAACAGCAACTTAATAAATAGCTGTGACTGAAATTAAAATTATATTATCAAAATTAGACTTTCATTGGCTTAGAGATTAGGATAGAAGGGGAAAGTGACTGACTAGAGAGAAAAGAAGGCGTTACTTGCTTATAGAAATGTGTCACACTTTCCAGTGCCATCTCCCCCCTGTAAACCGTTTATGATTTCTTTTTTAAAAAAATTGTTTAATAAAGTGGAACATTTGAATGGTTATTTATAGCTCTTGTGTCCATTAGTTATTTCTTTGAAATGGGCACATCCTTTTTTTGCAGTGTTTAAAATTTTTATTTACAGTTCAAGTGTAAATTATGAAATTTCTGATGAGTCTGATTTATTATGTGTGAAAAATGACAGAGTTGTTCCAGCTCAAAGTTCAGTTTCAGAACCATGGTCTTGAAATGCACTGATCTTTTTGGGTGTTCTGGTGATTATGCATGGCTGGATACTCCATTGCATGCTTGCAGTCATCAAGTGATAGTTTCTAGTGGTACAGGTGTTTCCTTTTCTGGAAAGATATCTTCTGATATTTTTATGTGTACCTCCTCATGAACCTTGCTGATCACTGAAACAGATTAAAAGAAGGGTAAAACACATATTTTATTCCTGTCTGCTGCCTCCTCTTTATTTTCCCCTCTCAGAATTTGATTTTTGATACTCTCAACTAGTTCTCCCCATCCTTCATGTAAGTGTGGAACATGGCAGTGAGCGATCAGGGAATGAATGAGATACTGTAGTTAAATTGTTAAAGATATTTCAGGGTTGGCGTTCCAATTATTCATATTTAAATCAGTTGTAAAGTCTTTTATAAATAGTATAAGTAAGTAAGTAAGTAAAGTCACTCAGTCGTGTCTGACTCTTTGTGACCCCGTGGACTGCAGCCCACCAGGCTCCTCAGTCCATAGGATTCTCCAAGCAAGAATACTGGAGTGGGTTGCCATTTCCTTATATAATAAAAAGAGTTGTTCACTATTACTGTTAAGTACTAAAATTCCCATACTGTGACTCTCAGAACCCCAGATATTTTATATGTCATAGGTTTATATTTTAATATAAAATATAAATACTAGGTCAGTATTTTAATATCTGCCCCAGGTTAGTATTTTCATATTTAACTCCCTATTGTTTAATTTCAAAATAATCAGTGATATTATCTCTAAAAATATACAAACATACTTTGTAATTTTAGGATTCCTTTACCTTTAACAGCAGTCTTTACAGTAGATATGTTTATCAGTTTTATTTTAAAAGTTTCCAAATATGTGAACCCAAAATATTTGCTCTTTTGAAATAAGCCAGTGATTTATTTATGCTTCTCCATGTTGTGTATTGTAAAGAGAAAGGCCTTCTAGATACATATGATGTGGGTTTATTGGAGGCAGCAGTTTCCTTCTCTGCAAGGACTGTATTACGTTGTCTACAAAATGCTTTCTAGCAGCATTCATGCTAACTGAAGACTGAATTGAAACACAGAAGTGTCTAGTACATTTTCCTTCCTTGAGTGGGACTTGTTTTTTTTAAATTTGAAAGTGTACCATTCACTCATTTATAAAATGTCTTATTTCATTTTTGAGGAATTTGAGTTGGAATGCCAGCCACACAATAGTATGTAAGAGGAACAGTAACTGGCATTAAGGCATGCACTTAAGCAATAGAGGAATTTACTTTTCAGTGTCTTCCAAGGTCCATGAGGATGCACACTTATTTACCCAGAGAGTATGGATCTCACTATGTTTGTCCAGAGGGTGTGACTCTGTGGAGGAGAAACAGGAACTGGTAAGTATCACATTCTTATTGTATTATGTTTCAGAAAAATATGTTTAGAAATCAATTGAATTTTAGCATTGATGAAGTCTCTTAGTCTGTGCTGGTTTCTTAACAGTGGACAGTCCCAGATGTTGAAGTCAGCACAACAAGAGAAAAACCCAAATCCTGATAAGACTTGAGGATTTTTCGAAAATTAAATGCAAAATAGTTGGGGCATATGTTGCTGCTGGAGTCAAGACTAAGTAATACAGTAAGAAGATGTGAAGTTGGAGAACTCCTCCTGTTCCTCCTTTGCATAAAGTTCGCACACGTCCAAAACCCAGGACTTTAATGACTTTATGAGGGGCAGAATCACATCTCTTGGAACTTAAAACAGCAGACTCATGTGAACTGGAATGTACACTGTGGCCCTCACAATTTATTTAAATATTTCTTTGCAAAGTGCTTTCTGTTTCTAAATAAAAGCTGTGCCTTCTGAAACCTGTAAGTGATGTATCCTGGCCACATCAAATATTCTAGAAGTGTTTTCCAAATCCAGAATTCTTAGTTTGGAGCAAATGTTTCTTTTTGGGAAACAGTATGAGAAGGGGATGTGGGAGGGTTATTTCAGAGACCACTTGCTACTCTGCTTTATACCTTATCATTGCTTCTCTTTTTCTTTTCAGCCTGGAACTCTTAAGATACATAATTGAAAAAAACTTTTGAAATGACATGTGTGTATGTGTGGTACAAAAGTTTAAAACAAAATGCAACAGAAATCAGCCACCCTAATATGTGATCAGTTTTCTGGGAATGAACCCCACCATGTTGGCATCTGCCAAGTCTCTGACACTACCACCTACAGACTCAGGGTTGATGTAAGCCATGCCTTAGTAAATGGTGACCAGGAGTGCAGAGTCTGCGAGGAAGAATTCAATCCTTGGCTTTGGAATTAGGCCAACAAAGCTTAGGTCTTAGAGTTGCCGATGACAAGCATGCTGGCCTTGAGCAAGATGCTTGACAGCTCTGCGACTTTCCCTGCTGCTGTAGAATGACATATGTCATCTCCTAGTCTGATGCCTGGCAGTGGCCCCACCATGGTCTAAATCATGGTTACAGAGACACTGGGGTAGGGAAAATGGCAGGAACATCTCCATACTGACATGACAGAGAATTGAGAATGCATTTCTATATGATCCATTTTTGCTTTACCTTATATCTAATTCTCCCAATCCCTAATCTTTAGGACTCACTTCAAAATCTCTTGAAGCCACCTTTTAGGAGATGTGGACAAAGTGTGTGAAGGGAGAGAGCCACAAGAGCAGGAAGTTTAGGTGAAAGGGTAAGAGATATTCAGTCATCCAGCAATTACTCACTGAATGCCTGCTGTGTGCCGTAGGAGTTGGGGATACAGTAGTGAATCAGACAAAATCAGACAAAAAAATTCTACAGTCTTGATGCTTATGTCCTAGATGTGGGAGATAGACTGTGAACAGATGACTGTGTTGTATGTTGGCTAATGGTAACGATCAACCCATTTGGGTCATGGTGAGCGCTGGGGCGGAGGGGTGGCTTTCAGTTTAAAATAGGATCATCAGGGAATGGCTCACTGAAAAGGTGATGAGAGTAGAGGCCTGAGGGAGTTCAGAGAGCCAACTGCATGGAAATCTGGGAAAAGAGGAAATTGGGAGCAGATCTTTGTAAATCATTGAAAAGGTTTTGACTTTTCCTCTGAGTGGGTTGGAAAACCACTGGAGAGTTTGGAGTGGAAAAGTGACATGATCTGACTTTAGAAGAATCTCTCTGGCTGCTGTAAAGAATGGATAATAGAGAGACAGTGATAGAATCAGACACTGATTAGCAGGTTATTGGAGTAATTCAGGCTGGAGATGATGGTGGCTTGGACCAGCATGGTAGTGATAAAGGTGATTGATGGTCAGATTTGGGGCAGGATTGACTGCTTATTTAATTATGGGAAGTAAGCAACTAAGAGGAGTTAATGATGACTCCAGAGTTTTGGGGTTGAAAGTTGGAAGGACAGAATTATCCTGTATTGTTTACTGAGTTGGAGAAGATAGGAGGAGGAACAGGTTTTGGGAAGAGATGGGTTCAGGTGATGAGACTCTTATCAGATATCCGAGGGTGCTGTAGAGGAGACAGTTGGATATACAGTGGTCATTATGTAAATGCTCAGTTTGCACAAGTTGGTAAGTCATAAAACTTCTGTGTAAATGATTTAAATCAAATCTTTAAGAAGATGAAGCCATATCTATGTATTATATATTAGGAAATAATGCAGAAAGACTAATTTTCCTAACATCGCAGATACGAAACTTTGTTTTATGGATGCGAGTTCCACATTGTTCTACCAAGTTTATTAGTTATAAAAATAGGCATACAGGGGAAATTTCAGTAGTTATCGTAATTGATTAAACAAGTAATGCTTTTGGCTATATTTATGTTATGCACACCTACATAGTATTCTAGAGAAATACAGGTGAGACCTTGGTGAGGTTTATATGAAAGATAGGTTTTCTTTTGTTTTACTCTTTGATGCGTTAAACTATTCTAATGTAGACTTTGACTTTAAAAGGTGAGTGGAGATGGTTATGAATATAACTAATTTTAAAAAACATTCTTATATTAAGCAAAATTCCTTTTATAAAACAGTTTGCTTCTTAGTAATTTGTGTTCTTGTCACTTGTTTAAAGGGGAAAATACATTTTCACAATCATAAGTGTATACCTTTTTTGTAGTAAAATGCATAATATTTATTTTTTGAAGCAGAAATACAAGTAATAAAAACACACGCAATTGTCTAAGTTTTGGCATTATTGTTTTCGGGGGGTGGCAAACTGTACATAGGAAAATAGAAACTGAGATCTGTTAAAAATGCCAATCCTATTATCTAAAGGTGTATGTACTTTTTATGATTTTTATGCAGTAAAACAATGGAGTGTTATAAATTATCTAAGACATTTAAAACTTTATGTTGTCTAATGAGTTAAACAATCAGGAGCAGATTAATGTAGTTTTCTTAAATAAAGTATTAAGAAGAAGTACCTATCCTTAAAGGTCATATATATTTATTTTATAGAATATGACTGTTTGGTTTCTATGACCTTGGATTTTAAAAAAATCATAACTTCTGATCTCTCATCTATGTAATAGCAAACTCGTTCTGATTATACAGGAAGCCCTGCATGTTGCAGGGGTGGAAATGCAGTTAACGGCCGCAGTGTCGTTTTTGACCATCCTGCAGGACGAATCGGTGTCAGTTCATACATATGCCCACTCCTTCCTCCAAGTCATCCTACTGCACCTGGAGCACAGGGACGCAGGTCAGGGGCCTGGCATGCTTCATCCTACATGTACTTATTGTTGCTCATGTGTGGCTGTGATCTTTGAGTCATGGTAGTCTGATGACCATAACTGAGTGAGGCCATTCTCCTCAAGAGTTAGTTGGTCAGTGGTGTGACTGAAATTCATGATGGCTCATCTTGGACCAATCCACAAAATTCAGTGCCGTTTGAAGCCTGAAGACCCATAGTTTATGCTTTCTTCTTAGATTTGCTTTTTATACAACATTTACATTTATAGTATTATAGTATAAGAAAAAAGTACACTTTGGGTTAAAGATAACACCTTGATATTATTATTATTTTTTTAATTTTTATTTTTACTTTATTTTACTTTACAGTACTATATTGGTTTTGGTATACATTGACATGAATCCACCACAGGTGTACATGAACTCCCAAACATGAACCCCTCTCCAGATATTGGCTAAGACAGAAAAGCAGAGAAACTTCTTACAGTAGCAATAAAGATAATTATTGCTATTTTATAATTAAAGTTTGTTGAAAATATTAATGGCTAAGTTGAAACTGAATTTCTGAGATAGTTAACTTATGTTTTGTCTTTGTCATTCAGGTGTCAGCAATGCATGGCTGGAAACTCTTCTGTCTGTGATAGAAGTATTGCCCAAAGATACCCTAAGGCATGAGGTAAAACTTTTATATATAAATTTTAATATTTAAGTTACTCTAAGGTTTTTGTTTTTTGATAAAAATGGTATTTCAAAAAGAATAGAGTTATTTCTTACTCTGAAAGCAGCACATATTCATTATAGAAAATTTGAATAGTAGAGAATATAGAAGGAAGAAAAATCATGATTCTGCACTTTGCTACTTTTAGCATTCTGATGTATTTTCATTTCAGAATTTTTTCCCTGTATATGGTGCTGTTTGACATGTTAGTGATCATAATAAATTTATACATGTTTTTCATTTAGCATTATTTTCTTTATTATTTCCTCATATCACTCATGTGGTAGTAGCTATAAATATTTTACTTATTTATGAAATACTTAAGCCTGTTTTCAGTGTTTTATTATCAAAGTAAGGCAATAGTGAACATTTCTGTAGAGCTTTTCCTGTTTTTTGGGCAATTTCCTTAACTGTAACTTCCCCAAAAATGGAATTATTGGGTTAGAAGGCATTAATATTCTTAAAACTTTAGGCTCGTAATATGAGAAAATGCATGTTGGCATTTCAGTAAAGTTTATATATTTATTTGGCTGTGCTGGGTTTTGGTTGTGGCATGTGGGATCTAATTCCCTGACTCTGGTCCCCTGCATTAGGAGCACAGAGTCTTAACCACGGGACCACCAGGGAAGTCCTTGAAGTTACAATGTTTTGTTTCAGTTCAGTTCAGTCGCTCAGTCGTGTCCGACTCTTTGCGACCCCATGAATCGCAGCATGCCAGGCCTCCCTGTCCATCACCACCTCCCGGAGTTCACTGAGACTCAAGTCCATCGAGTCGGTGATGCCATCCAGCCATCTCATCCTCTGTCGTCCCCTTCTCCTCCTGCCCCCAATCCCTCCCAGCATCAGAGTCTTTTCCAATGAGTCAACTCTTCACATGAAGTGGCCAAAGTACTGGAGTTTCAGCTTTAGCATCAGTCCTTCCAAAGAACACCTGGGACTAATCTCCTTTAGAATGGACAGGTTGGATCTCCTTGCAGTCCAAGGGACTCGAAAGAGTCTTCTCCAACACCACAGTTCAAAAGCATCGATTCTTCGGCGCTCAGCTTTCTTTACAGTCCAACTCTCACATCCATATATGACCACTGGAAAAGCCATAGCCTTGACTAGACGGACCTTTGTTGGCAAAGTAACATCTCTGCTTTTGAATATGCTATCTAGGTTGGTCATAACTTTCCTTCCAAGGAGTAAGCGTCTTTTAATTTCATGGCTGCAGTCACCATCTGCAGTGATTTTGGAGCCCCCCAAAAATAAAGTCTGACACTGTTTCCCCATCTGTTTCCCATGAGGACAAATATAAAAATTAATCTATATGGAACAAAAACAATTTTCACAATATCTAACAATTAACTGCTTTTTTCTTTTGAAAAATGAATGTTTCACCCCTGTATGTACATACAGATCATTAGAGAATTCACCATAAGCCTTAATTCAACTTTTTGTGTGCCTGATTATTTTTGATTGCATGATTTATCATCATTCTTAATAATCCAGAAAGTGTAGTGATCCAGGTGATGAACAACCACGGACCTCAAAATGTAACTGAGGTTCTATAAAAAATATTTAGGATATTAAAATGTTCTTTGAACAAAATAGCTGACATTAATGTCAGGAATATATAAAGTTTTGTTAATTTGTTCTCTAAATCTTTTCTCTTTAGATTTTGAATCCACTCGTTTCCAAGGCACAACTTTCCCAAACAGTCCAGTCTCGTTTAGTTAGTTGTAAAATTTTAGGAAAATTGACCAACAAATTTGATGCCCTTGCGTGAGTATTTGTACATAATTTTTTGTCTACTTTATTAAATTGATTTAAAATGTTTAATGACTATACATTTAATAATTATATTTGTACTACTCCATACTGTATACAATTTAACTGATTCAAAGTTATAGAATATAGAAATCTCTGAAATCTACTATTCAGATGCATTTCTTGTTGATTTGGCTTTTCAAAATCAGTTAAGGGTAACTTTTTTCTTATTTCCCATATTAGTCATTTCCATCATGTACCTAGTGTAGTTTTGAGGATAGCATGATGTTATCTTATAGTCTTTAAAAATTGATAAATATGATGTAAAGATAGATTTCTGCTCTTTTCCATTATTGCTATGAATTCATTGTGTTGAATAATTTATCTTACTTTGAGGTTTTATGGAGATTGTTTATAATTTATTCGCTACTCTCTGCATAGATGACAAATACCAAGTGGAAAGAATGGAATGTTATGTAATTATGATGCAAGAGTGAGAGATAAAATTGAAGAATATTCTGGTTGATGGCTGCTAGAATCAGATAGTCCACTTGGCCATAGCCTTTTATCTAGCTAAGATGTTTTAGCTGCCAATTCCAAATTAACCCTTATTTTTAAAAGATTCTGCCATCATTAAAGTAGCTGTGAACATGCAACTGTAATCACATGTATAAATATACATTGTAAACTGTTGTTGTTCCGTCGCTCAGTCATGTGTGACTCTGCGAGCCCCTGCACTGTAGCACGCCAGGCTTAGGGAAGCCTTCAGTTTCTCCTGGAGCTTGCTCAAACTCACGTCCACTGAGTCGGTGATGCCCCCCAGCCATCTCACCCTCTGTGGCCCCCTTTCCTCTCGTTCTCAGTCTTTCCCAGCGTCAGGCCTTTTGCTCTTTGCATCAGGTGCCAGAGCACTGAAGCTTCAGCTTTAGTACCAGTCTTTCCAGTGAATATTCAGAGGTGATTTCCTTCAGGATTGACTGGTTTGGAAACTATAAAGCTCTATATTAAAGTATGTTGTTATTAAGCTAAGATTTTAAGGATAATTTCTTGAAAATATTAATTACTCTAAAATACTTATTTGCGTGTTTCTTTCTTCTCTGTCTTAGCATTAAAAGAGAAATACTTCCCTTGGTAAAATCACTCTGTCAAGATGTAGAATATGAAGTTCGATCTTGCATGTGTCGGCAGTTAGAAAATATAGCTCAGGGCATTGGGTAAGTATACTTTCAATTTCTTGTCACATTTTTGTTTCTGGATTGTCAGACATGTGTATCCTGTTCTGTATTCCATGAAAATAGGCATTTATTTGAAGAACTAAACTTTTTATGATCTTTAAAAGTGATCATGGTAAGTACCTTCTGATGTGTTTGTATTAAGAGAGATAAAAGTGAAGCTTGCTTATTTCATTCACCTTTTTGTTCCTATATTTTACCCCATTTTGACATCATGAGAGGGTTAGAGTGTAATTACCAGCATCTAAACTGGTAAATATGGACTCCTACAGAGGTAATAGAATCGGGCTGTCCTTTGACTCCTATCCCGTATACTTCTGGCTGTGAGACAAGAGAAAGAGTCTCATAAATTGACTAGTTTGGGCAGTATACACCTTGTATCTACTTGCTGAGAGGAACTAATGAAGAAGGAAAATGTTTGCATCATACATGTAGGTCCACAGTGATGCCTTATTTCCATTGAACTTTTATGAAACAGCAAATGAGCAAAGAAAATGAATATTACGCTTCATAAAGAAGAAATACAAGTGAATACAAGTGAAATAAAAGAAATACACATATATTCAGCCTCCTTGTTCAACCATGTTAGTTGTCACAGAAATATATTCCCTTAGTGAGTATATATTGAGCAGCTACTGTAAGCTGTAGAAGTAATGATGCAATTGCCATAGATATTTCTTATATTTAAATCGTCATTCTTTTCTAGCCAGATTGCAAGCTCCCAGAGAGCAGGAGCCATATCCTCGTGATTTTCCTTGTTTTAGGCAGGATGCAGCTCAGCAGCTGGTCCTTAACCACGTTCTTACCGAAAATTTATTGACTTGATTTGTTTCCTTCTGTTGCTTATTGTGCAGGACAGAACTTACCAAAAGTGTGGTGCTCCCTGAATTAATCGAACTTTCTAGGGATGAAGGCAGCAGCGTGCGGCTGGCAGCCTTTGAAACTTTGGTTAATCTGCTCGACATATTTGATACAGGTGAGTCTCCATAGCTTTGCTTCTGAAAGCATTTTGTTTTCCTGTTCCGTGTCACTAGTAGAGGAGGAAGCCGGCTGCAGTATTGTCAGTCTTCCTGATGAGAGTGAGGCGTCCCTTCCCCTCTCTCTTGCTGTGGTCTTTCCTCTTTGAGTGCTTTCTCTGCTGCCACTTTTCCCCTCCTGGCACCTGGTGGTGTTGTATATTCCTTACCTCTGTCTCTCATCAGCATGTAACTGACTAGTATGGAGAGCTAATAAGAATTTGGGTTGGTGGGTTAGCTTTTAACTTGCTCAACTAACTGATTCTTAAGACAGATCTTGACTGAAGCAATATCAATATTAGTTTCCTCTATTTTATATTTTAATGCTAGAAATCTCCTGGTCGCAAGAAGAGAATTCTGGGCAGGGTGTTTGGGTGGGAATCGGTAAGGAGGTGTTTCTTTGTGTTACACAGATCAAATCAGTGAGTTGATTAGTTGCTCTTATGAGTGTGTGACTAGATTCTTAACGAATGTTGGACATTAGTTTTATCTATGCAAACTGACTATTTTGGTAGGGTATAATTTGAAAGGACAGATGTCAAGTACTCAAGTGCAAAACAGTATTGTGTCATTGTAAGATTAACAGTGTTTTAACTGAGTTAGAAGAATCTCTTAAAAATTATTGCAATGTGGACAACTATGTTGTGTGGATGTTACAGAATAATAATTTAAGCCATGTGGTGTACCAGAGGACTAAAAACAGCAGTTCCTGAGAAGCGAATGAATGACTGTCTGTGTTTTACTAATGGGGCGCCCCTAGGCCTCCAAGCTAGAGCCAGAGATTATCTCTGATCTGGGACCTTTCCTGCCGCACACTCAGCTGTCACAGATCTGTCTTAATGTGTGTTCCTGGCTGTATTTCCTGCCGTTCTTTCTTGCTTCTCTTGGCTCTGGTGCTCTAACCCTACTTGCCATTTTCTTGGCAAACCAAATTCTTTCCTCCTCTAGGCTTTCCATGTTCTCTTTTTTCACTCTTCCCTCTATTTTCTTCCTAGCCAGTTGCTTCTCCTTCAGTACCCAGTTCAGATCCAGTGTCCTTGCTGACAACTTCTAAATACCTTTATACCAGGGGTTGGCAAACTATGGCCTGTGGGTCAAGTCCCACTGCCACCCATTGTGTAAGTAGAGCTTATTGGAATGCAGCCACGCTCATCTGTTTCTATAATGTCTCTAGCTATTTTGTGAGCACTTATGACAGATAAACTACAAAGCCTAGAATATTTGCAAAAACAGTCGCAGACTTCTGCCTTATACTAACTATTTAAATAATGATCACATTGTCTTATGATATTTTGGGGGCTTGATTTCTTTGCTGGTCTGGATTTCATAAGTTCAGAAACCACTTATTCACTTTTCTATTTCTGTTAATGTTTGTTCTCTAAGAAATTCAGTAAATGTTGGATGAATGTTATTTAGTAAAAGCAATAGATATGGTGCTGAAATGTGATGATAATAATAGCAGTAATAATAATACCAGTAATCCTGTTACAAAATTTTACTTAGTGTTGTCACACCCTTAATTTTGTTGTTGTTCAGTTGCTAAGTCATGTTTGACTCTGCGATGCCATGGACGGCAGCATACCAGTCTCCTCTGTCCTTCACTATCTCCCGAAGTTTGTTCAAATTCATGTTCTTTGAGTCGGTGATGCTATCTAACCATCTCATCTTCTGCTGCCACCTTCTTCTCTTGCCTTTGATCTTTCCCAGCATCAGGGTTTTTTCCATTGAGTCAGCTGTTCGCATAAGGTAGCCAAAATATTGGAGCTTCAGCATCAGTCCTTCAATGAATATTCAGGGTTGCTTTCCTTTAGGATTGACTGGTTTGACCCTAATAAAGTAGTGATTCTTTTCTGAAAGTTTAAGAGAACTGTGGGAAATTCACGGAGTATTTGAAATCAAAACTGAGATATTAATATCAGAAACTTATGAGTAAGCAAACACTCAAAGAAGCAAAAACTCAAAGAAGTTTTTTAAAAAGGGTCACATAAGAAGTAAAAGTGAAGACATTCATTATACAGAATGTAATATGAACTAACTTTTAAAATATATCAAAAATAAAATGATAAAATGCAGCATGGTATGAGTCTACATGACTATAAGAATGCTAACACTAAGCAAGAATACTGGAGTGGGTTGCCATTACCTTCTCCAGGGGATCTTTCAGACCCAGGGATCAAACCTACAACTCCTGCATTGGCAGGAGGGTTCTTTACCACTGAACCACAAGGGGAGCCCACAGACTCTTTAGCGTGACTAAAGTTCTTGATGATTTCCACTCACTTCTCACTTCCTCTTTGTATCATACGTCCATCATCATTGCTGTCAGATAGTTTCTGTTACTCTGAGGCTAACATAGTAATTTTTCTTTCTGAAACTTGTGTGTACACAGTAATTTGCACATTTGCAGTGTAGGCAACTGGATCTAAACTGTGTTTTATTCTTGTTTTTCAGATGACAGAAGTCAAACTATACTTCCCGTAGTGAAATCATTTTGTGAAAAATCTTTCAAAACAGATGAATCAATTCTTATCTCTTTATCTTTCCATTTAGGAAAACTATGCCATGGATTATATGGTAGGATATGTACTAAAAATGTCAAGATTGCAGAGAATTTTTCCTTTTTCTTTTACCTTAGCCCCTAAACTGCAGCTCTTCAGTAGGTTGTATAAGTGTGTAACATCTTAATGACTTTTTCACTGATGGAACCTATGTGAAAGAACAATGGAGGAGTGAAGTAGGCATAGGCCTTTAAATTTCTGAATATCTTATCTTTTATATTAGTTGACATTTGATCATAGAAGTTTAGGTATATTAACTATTGCTACATAGTAAGTATACCCTTATTAATTTTTTGAATGATTAATATATCACATAAGCAGTTCAAATTAGAATGTAGAATAATACCTGTAACTCTTGGCATTTTAAATGTATTACTCAGTTCTCTCTTATTAAAATAATGTAAGCATTAATTGTAACAATCTAGCGTAGCAAAAAATATTTTTATGTGGATTGTAGGCTTTCAATAGACTGTTGAAAAAGTATTGGAATATTTGTCGAGTTACTAGCTCTCTAAGATAGTATATGAATATGGAACCAGTCATTGATCAAAAGTATTTTGGGTTTATTTTGCTGTCTTTCATATTTGGGGCTTTTTTTTTTTTTTGCTACGTCACACAGCTCCTGGGATCTTAGTTCCTCAACCAAGGATCAAACTCAGGTCCCTGGCACTGAAAGTGCCAAGTTGTAAACGCTTGACCACCAGAGAATTCCCTCAGATCCCATTTTCAAGCTCTTTCTCTGCTGCCGTATGTGCATGTCTTTTCTGTAGGCAACTTTAAAAATATTTACCAGAAATAAATAGTAATAATGGCTGCTATATTATTATTGTAATTATTTATTAGTGATATATACTGTGGTGCATGCTGCAGAAATTAATGCAGGTAATTCCTGCATCACACAGTTTATACTATCAAAATTAAAATGAAAATATTATTAAAATTAACATAAGGTAAAGACCCATTAGATTTCTTCACAGTAGTTACTTTTTCCTCATTATTACTTTTACTTATGATTTCCAACCATTTATTTAAATATCTGATTCTAATTATGTTTTTACTGCACTTTGCTTTTCTCTCTTTAATTTTCGTTTTCAAATAAAATGTTGATCAAAGGTTTTACATGTGTTTTAGGAATTTTTACTCCAGATCAACACTTGAGATTTTTGGAGTTTTATAAGAAACTTTGTACATTGGGTTTGCAACAAGAAAATGGTCACAATGAAAACCAGATACCACCCCAAATCTTAGAGCAGGAGAAGAAATATATTTCAGTACGGAAGAACTGTGCTTATAACTTTCCGGTAATACATTATACATTTGTAGTGGCTGCACATTTTAATTATAAAATATGTGAATAGATGACATTGAAAACTGTTGCCATATTTGACACTTATTAGTTAGCATTATGTCTGGTATATATTGGTGTAATTTATATTTGTCTCTATGTATATATGTCACTCTACATTTTGGACCATAAAGCTGACAGTGAAAGTATTTCTCTGAACTGGTTGGCTGGTTTCTTCCTCAAACCTGCATGCCTCCTCATTTTTCCATAGCTTTCTTCCAGACTTTTTTAGGAATCTGACACCTGCATTTGGGGTAGGGGTCAGGTTGCTTAGGAGGAAAAGAGTGATATAAGGAGAGGGTAATGTAGACTTTACTTAGAAAAAGTATACAAATTAGGTTATTTTACACAATTATGGTTTATTGTGGGAGAAGGCAATGGCAACCCACTCCAGTACTCTTGCCTGGAAAATCCCATGGACGGAGGAGCCTGGTGGGCTGCAGTCCATGGGGTCGCTAGAAGTCGGACACGACTGAGCGACTTCACTTTCACTTTTCACTTCCATGCATTGGAGAAGGCAATGGCAACCCACTCCAGTGTTCTTGCCTGGAGAATCCCAGGGACGGGGGAGCCTGGTGGGCTGCCGTCTCTGGGGTCACACAGAGTCGGACACAACTGAAGCAACTTAGCAGCAGCAGTAGCAGCATATATGTTAGAATTATATGCATGTATTTGGATCTTGCAAATATGCTTTCTAACTAAATTATGATTCAGAGAACATGATTTCAGTTTAAGTGAAATGATTATGATATTGATGCATGTTTTTTTCTTCAAAACTCATCTTCTTCCACCTCCACCAGGCCATGATTGTTTTTGTTGATCCCAAAAACTTCCACATGGAACTCTATTCTACATTCTTCTGCCTTTGTCATGACCCTGAAGTACCAGTCAGATACACTATTGCTATTTGCTTTTATGAAGTAAGTCTGAAAAAGTGATAACCACTTTACATTTGTTGTTTTTTACTTGTGTGTACTAGATGAGTTTCTGATGTGTTGTACACTTTTGTTTTCAAATTTATTAAAAGATATTGGCTCCATATCTCTTTCATATTCTAATCCTAAATTTGGAAAAATTCTCGTAGTTCCGTTTAGAGTGTTTACAGAATTCATTTGCATATAGATGTTACATTCATTTTTCATGTATTAATCCATTCATTCAGTATATCTTGTCTTAAATTATACTGTCTCTTACTTTAAGCCAGACATTGTGGTATGAATATGGCTGTTGTAGATCTGGAAGTAAAATCAGTTTTATAATGCTGTATAATGTTTATATTTAGCATTGCACCTAAACTTGAGAACTTGAGAACAAATGGAAAATTGAGAGAGTATTTATTTAAATTTAAGGCTTTTACCATATTTTACCAAAATATGGTTCATATTTTGTGAGCACAGCTTATATATTTAGCTGTTATGACAGCTCTTCATAGTGTCAGAGCAAAAGTGAATTTTTTTTTTTACCTTGCTGAGGGACATGTGGGAAACTTAGTTCCCCAACCAGGGAATGAACTCATGCCCCCTGATGTGGAAGTACAGAGTCTTAACCCCTGGATCACCAGGGAAGTCCTACAAAAGTGAATTTAAATTTTATGATAAATGTAATTAACTTCTTAAACCTTGAGGCTGAAATTTAGGGCATGTTTCTTGAGTGATTGTAGGAAGTACATGCGTGCCATCATTGTCATAAACATGTGTAAGCTATAATTTGTCGACTTCAGAACTGTCACATAAAAATATCTGAGTGGCTTGGGACTTCCTTCATGATCCAGTGGTTTAGACTCCATGCTGCCGATGCAGGGGGCATGGGTTTGTTTCCCAGTTGGGGAACTAAGATCTCACATGCCTTGGGGTGCAGCCAAAAGATAAAATTTTAAAAAAGAAATTAAAAAAATCTTAGTGGCTTAATAAAATATTTATTTCCTTTATAGTAATATTCTTATTCTCACTGAGAATATTGTATCTCTTTCCTTGAACTGTGTTCAAAGCATTGTTAGATTAGCTAAAACTATGTAGGATATCCATAGCAGCATTAGAAATGTTGCTTTAGACTCTTGCCTATTGAATGATAGTCATTGCTTGTTTTTTTCTGGTGTGAATTAAATGAATGTTCTGTGTGCAAAGTCCAAGAAAGATTCCCTTTAAATGGTATAATTAATTAAAATAATTCATTATTGAACAATTAAGTCATCTTTGTAAATACACATATAGGAATATGCTTTTGGAGGAGGAGAAATGGCAGAGGGCACTAGCTGGCTGAGTGAGCTACTTATCTCTTATGTGTATTAAGGAATATGCCTTTGGAGGAGGAGAAATGGCAGAGGGCACTAGCTGGCTGAGTGAGCTACTTATCTCTTATGTGTATTAAGGCATTTATGCTTGGTTGCTGCCCTGCATACTTGTATTTGTCTAGATTGGTTCATGAGATGGTTGCATGAGATTAGAGGCTGAGAAAGCAGTATTTATGCAATATGAGAGTTTCTACTTAAGTTTATTTTATCTCATGCCTTTACTATTTTATTTTTATTTATGTTTTATAGTAGACATAATGTGTTAGCACCATAGAAATAGGCGTGTTGAAATATATATACAAGAATATTTCACTGATAGAAGTGAGTTTGGAAATCATTGGTTTAGCTATTTGCTGGGGGGCTAGTTTCTGTATTCACCCAATCATACCATGGTGGTGGGTTAAGATGATACTTGACTCCATAATGAATGCTTAATGTAGGTTTGTCCTTTTAAATAATGAAAATACACTGGTGGATTTAAATTTTCCTGACAATGTTATTATTGGATTCTGATAATTACTCTAACATGGTCCAGGTTTATTCTTGTTTTTGAGAAGGATAGTATTTTCAAAATACTTTCAAATCAAAATGACCTTGTAGAGCAAAGATTTTTGAAATACCTTCTTTATCAGGAGCTCCCTTTTCAATTAAAGCTTACTCAAACCTAGTATGTTAAAAAAAATACTTAAAGGTAAAGTGGAACCTGGTGAATATACCATTGTAGATTTTCACCATTGCTTGTCTGGAGGGGGGAAAAGTGGTTCATTAGTCTAGACTTCCCAGCATCAGGGAAAGATTGAGGGCAGAAGAAGGGGGCAACAAAGGATGAGATGGTTGGATGACATCACTGACTCAGTAGACATGAGTTTGAGTAAACTCCGGGAAACTGAAGGACAGGGGAACCTGGCCTGTTGCAGAATTGGACACAACTTAGCGACTGAACAACAACTCCGAACTCCTCTCTTGCTGATTGAAGTCTTTGATTGGAAAAGTCTTTGAAGTTTTGCTGGCTTAGGAGTTAGTTCTGTCCCTGTGTGACTGCTGGCCTTCAGCAGAACTTGTGCCCTCTGGGAGCTCTAAACCGGGATGAGTACTCCCCTGGCTTTGCTCTCTTGAAAGACCCTGTTGGCTGCTCTAAGACTAAAATATGAACTATAGGCACCCATGGGCTTATTACTGCTTGTGATAGGAAAATACGATTGATAAATCCATTCTTCTACACCTCCCACCCCCACCTGTGCACTTCCCTACCCTCATGAGTTCATACACTCCAGCATGTTAGGATGCAGACTGAAAAGCTTATTAGGTGTGCAAGTAATTTTTTCTAGAAATCTAATTTTAAATTTATGTTATAACCAAGTCTCATTTTGAAAGTAAATCTGACAGGGATTATTTTTTTAATTGTTGTTATAACCTTTATATGTCTAGTAATCTCAAATCTGAGAGACTTTATTGCTATATTTTAGGTGTCTAAACTTCTGAATTCTGGAGTATATTTAATACATAAAGAACTAATAACATTGTTGCAAGATGAATCATTGGAGGTAATATCTTCTTACTGTTCGTTTTTTACTTCTTTTATATCAGGTTTGAGTATATCAATGCCTTTTTTATTTTCCTGCTTCTTGGGAATTCATGAATTCTAATAGCTAACTAGTCCTGGAAGCTTGTAATTGATGAATGACTGTGTCGTAGACTAGAGATTGGGAAGGTCTTTTATAAAAAATATTAAGTTTTAAAAAATATATATGTATTTGTTATGTTATGGAAAACTTTGGAAATGCCAAAAAGTAGACAGACAAAAGAGTACTTTTAGTTCTAATCACTATTTTTATTTAATATTTTCTTGTATGTTTTTATTTTCTATTTTTTCTATATAAAGGTTTTTTAAGTTTTACATAATTGTGGTCATATATTATATCAATCACATTTTATATATTTTTATTTTCCTTAGCAGTGTGGAGCCTCTGGAACACTTAATTTTGATGCTTTATCTAGTGTGTCCTATTCACTCAAACAACTGCTGGCTTGCCAAAGCTCAGCTTCTCAACGTGAGACATCTCTGAGGGTGTTGTCCAACTTAAACTGTTTTTCAAAAGTTGGGAGGCAGTTTTAAGGATGTTGTTAGGCTGTCTCGCATCAAAACTGTTGAAATACTATCAAGAGGCAGACATACTAAACTCTTTTCAGAGGTAGTCTGACCAAGGTGGTTGGTTATGTTTCTAAGACTTTGCAGCAGAAAGGTGATAGAGCAGGAGACTAGAACCCCCAAACACTCCTTGGTAACTGCCCATGATTTCTGTGTAGAAATTGGCAAGTTAATTAATCTAAGATTAGAAAAACACAGCCATCACAGGATGGGTAATCAGTATCTCTGTTAACAGGTACTAGATGCTCTCATAGATCATCTTCCAGAGATTCTGGAACTGATGTCTACTGCTGGGGAGAGCAGTGTTCAAGAAAATAAGGTGAATCCCATGGATCAGAAGAGCTTCTGGATCTTGTATGGGTGACCTTACTCTGCAGAGGTGTTGAGAGGAATCAGTGAAAGAATGCATGAAAAACACTTAACACAGTGCTGGCCACCTGGAAGGGCTCAGTAAAAGTGTTTTGGAGTTATGACAGCTTGAATTTCCTTGCCTTTCTTACCACAATCTTTATTTACTGTCCTTGGGGTTTACTTTCATATTTTCAGTTTTTATTAGCATTAATTGTTATTGCAAGAATAGCAACTAGTGAGTACAAAGGGTAGGAATTTAGAATATCAAAGTTTGCTGAAGGTGAAATAGAATACGGAAGAGCTATGAATCTGTCTTTTCCAAAATTTTGTTGTCAGGAATCATAAATTTTACTTACATTTTTTAAAAAAATATTTGATTTTACTGAATAATTACCTCCCTGTGACAACTGCAGTGCCTTCTAAGTTCGGAAATGATTAAGAGTTTTCCCATCCCCAGTGTATTGTAAGTCTGAATAATTTGGCTGAGTGCTGCAGCTGATGTATTTAATTATCTTTGATTCTCTTGATGTGTTTTCTTCTTCAGTTATCATCTCTGCCTGACTTGGTTCCAGCTCTCACAGCTGCTGAGCAGCGAGCTGCAGCCTCTTTAAAGTGGAGAACTCATGAGAAGCTGCTCCAGAAATACGCCTGTCTGCCACAAGTCATATCAAGTGATCAGATCTATTATCGTTTCTTACAAAGAATGTTCACAATCATGATGACAAATGTGAGCCCAATGCCTCTTATCTGATTTTTTCTTGAACTGGAGCGCATTTTGGAATTAACCAAATTCTCCACATTCTTGAAATAGAACAGCAAGCTCCATTCACGTCCTTCTGCCTAGAAGGGTGTTGTTACCTTTGCTTCCTCACTGGGTTCTCCTTTTGATCAGCTACCCAGCTGAAGAGAGGGATGCACAGGGGAGAGTGTCAGCACACTCGCTTCACGCTTGATCCAGTGCTCTGGGGGAGATTGGCTGGAGTCTCCACTGCTCAGCGACTTCTGCTCTGATGTGCACCTTCCGTGTGTCATGGCCTCAGCTGTGCTCTCTCACCTTACCAAAGAGTATTCCTTAAACCCCTTAATATTAGTTTGCTTTCTTTCTCTTTTTTTGGCTTCTTTTTCTTTTACCTTGTAACAGATAAAATTTATAGAAAAAACATGAATGCCCTGCTGTGGATAACCTCAAAATTAGAGTCAAAAGCAGGGGGAAAGAAAAGCTTGTACTCAAATTTCCCCATAGAGTAAATTGTCTGCCTTTTTTCCTTAAAATTCCCAGAGGATCATTTAACCTGCAGTTTGATTATATGTTCACTATAACATCCTACTACCATTTTTTCAAGTATACAAAAGTTCCACATAATGTATATGTGTTAGAAACTATTTTTTAAAGAGTACTTTGAATTCTCATTGTTCTCAAAAAAAGAGGGGGAGATAATGAAATCTAGTAGCCATCTTGAAAACCCCAAATCAGTTTTAGCTTCAAAGATTAAAAAGGGGAAAAAATGACATTATTGGTGTCATTTTATAACTTAGCTAAAAAGCGATAGGCGTATATCTTATGCTAACACCTCTGCTTGAAGTTTGTTTCGTGTATCAAAGCAAAGCCTAGGGGTTGAAGGTGGTTTTATAGGTGTAGTCATCTTAAAAAGTGATACTGGCAAAAATAACTTCTTATCAGAGGATAATGCATGAATGCAACACATAGAAAATTTCACATAAAGTCAAGCAGAATTTATTGATGACTTTATTCAACAATCAGCTTCTGTTTGCTGTGTTTCATGCACTGTACTGAGAGCTGGGGATCTGGGTGTGAACAAGACAGACTCTTGCTCTAATGGACCTTGAGTTCTAAAGAGGTGATGGTATGGGAAGTGATAAATAGTAAAATAAAATGTATTAAGAGGAGGTGATAAGTCCTATGAAGCTTGATCTTAATTGTTTTGTCTCAACCTGATTACTAAGAAGTCATCTTTGTGTTTATAAAGCTAATAAGTATACAAAATTATTCCATAGTTTTAACCTCTTATATCAGGAAAGAAAAATAATTTACACCATAGTGTGAACAACATGCTTTCAAGTCTGAGGGGTTTGCTTTGTTTTCTTTTGCAAGGAGGTAATTCTACACTTAAAAGAGATACATGATTTACTATAGCACATTTTCCATGATCAAATAAAGACATTTATATTTCATTTCAGTGTCTTCTGGAAAAAAAGGTTTATATTTTTAGTTCCATATTTAATGGTCATAATACTCATTCATTCATTCACTTAATAAAATTTGTTGAGCACTTGCAATGTGCCATGTACTGTTAGTGACTGAAAATATGAAGGATCTGTTCTCACAGAACTTCAAGTTCTGTTGGAGACAGGCAACACACACACATTGGGTTGGCAAGCATTGCACTCAGGCTTCTGTTTAAGACGTTACAAAACACCCGAATGAACATTTTGGCCAACCCAGTGCGCTGGACACCAGGGATGAAAAGTACAAGGAAGAACTAAAGCCACAGGGTAGAGGGGAAGAAGGTGACGGAGGGTACTGTGGGTGGCGTGGTCAGGAAAAAGCCCTCTCTGATCAAGAGGCCTGGACCAAGTAAGGGAGTGGCTGTGTGGAGGTCTGAAGCACAGGTGATCCCGACAAAGGGAAGAGTAAATGCAAAGAGGTGACGCAGGGTATGCTTGCTTTTATGAAGGTCAGCAAGGAAGCCAGTGTGGCCGTTGTTAGAGGTGAGCTTGGAGAGGTCTTTGGGCTCACAGCACACGGGTGCTCAAAGGCCAAGATGTAGGAAAGAGATTATATTCTGTTATGCAGGGGAAGGCTTTGGAAAGCTTTGGAGTAGAGCAATGACATCAACTAACTTTTTCTCCTACTTCTGTAATGAAAAAAATTTAAAGATGCATGAAGGCAGAGAAGACACGACAATGAACTCTCATGTACTCATCACCCTGATTTAACAATTATTAACATTTTCCCATATTTGCCTTTTCCATTTCATTGTGCTAAAAAGTTTTAAGTTATAGATGTCATATTTTATCTCTAAGCATTTCAGTGTTCATCTCTAGAAAAGGACATTGTCCTATATAATCATGTTACAATTATTACATTTGACAAAATGAACAGTTATCTTTAATATCATTTAAAATTCATATCAAAGTTTACCAATTATCCCCCAAATGGGTGTGATAGTTGTTTTATTCTATATAGGATCCAAGTAAGATCTATACATAGACCCAGTTCAGTTCAGTTCAGTTCAGTCGCTCAGTAGTGTCTGACTCTGTGACCCCATGAATCGCAGCACGCCAGCCCTCCATGTCCATCACCAACTCCCAGAGTTCACTCAAACTCACGTCCATCGAGTCGGTGATGCCATCCAGCCATCTCATGCTCTGTTGTCCCCTTCTCCTCCTGCCCCCAATTCCTCCCAGGATCAGAGTCTTTTCCAATGAATCAACTCTTTTTTTATTTTTTAATTTTTTTGTATTTATTTATTTTTTTACACGAACTCCCAAACATGAACCCCCCTCCCACCTCCCACCCCACCTCTTCCCTCCAGATCATTCCCA
>SJYX01006036.1:0-25167 GCA_006410675.1 Oreotragus oreotragus
AGTGGGTTGCCATTCCCTTCTCCAGGGGATCGTCTTGACCTAGAGAGCAAATCTGCATCTCTTACATCTCCTGCGCTAGCAGGCAGATTCTTTACCACCTGGGAAACCCCTATATCAACAACCAAACCCAAATCATTTTCTGGTTCATTTAAGGTATTTTTCCTCTGTGCTCAACATCATTTTATTCACTGAGCTCTCTGCAGATATTTCAAAAAAGTACTCCAAGCAGAGCTTAGTATTGTATCCCTATATTCTCCTTCTCAGCCTTCTTTGTGGATCCTTTGCTCATTCCACATTCCCAGGGTCTGCCCTGCTCCTTCAGCCGACCGCCCAGGCTGTCCCCTCTAACTTCTGCCTTCTAACATCTGAAGACTTCACCCCGCACCCATGTTCACATTGTTCTTCTGAGTGTCATTCCCATAAATCCACCTTCCCAATGGGCATTTCCCGATTCCCCTAGAGTCATCCCGAAACATGTCTTAAACTGACAACCCTCTCATCCCACAGCCCTCTGCCTCCTCTTCCTTATCTCCAGCTCCCTATGAACGGTCCCACCATCCTCCTAATGACTCAAGCCTGAAATCCAGATGTCATCTAACTTCTTTCCCTTAGCTCCTAAATAGCGTTGAGCATGACAAGCTGTAGATTCGATCATATAAATAACTCAGATTGTTCTATATCTTTTCCCCAGCTTCCATTGAAGTGAAAATGAAAGTTGCTCAGTTGTGTCCAACTCTTTGCGACCCTATGGACTATACAGTCCATGGCATTCTCTAAGCCAGAACATTGGGGTTGGGTAGCCTTTCCCTTCTCCAGGGGATCTTCCCAACCCAGGGCTCAAACCGGGGTCTCCTGCATTGCAGGCAGATTCTTTACGATCTGAGCTATCAGGAAAGCCCACAAAAACCATCATTAAATCTCTCATACAAAATAATGCCTTTCTCTTGCCTCCTGCTTTGCCTCCCCCAAAATCTTCCAAGAGCCTCAAGCTAACGTTCAAGTTTTCAAGGAGTTTGATTCAGTGCAACCTGTGGGGCAAATTTACCTTTAACAGGTATCCCCCTGAGACACCAGCACAGGTCAGACTTGGAAAACCAAACTAAATCATTTCCTATTGTGAAAAGATGGTTGATCAAGCCATTTCTCTGCTTTAAACTCTTCAGTGATTTCTCTTTCACTTTTAGGATAAAGTCTCAAGTTCTTAGCATGGATACTCATCATCTGTCTTCTGTCTTCCTTTCCTTACTCCTGTCCCCTGCCAAATCCCCACCCCATACATGCAATTTGAGAGAGCATCACCTATGAAGATATCCTGGAACCCAGAGGAAGATTGGGAAAAATGACAAGGAAAGGACCTACGCTTTATTGAAAAGATGCTCAGCATTAGCTCATTGGATCTCCACAGGCGTTATTGCCACCATCAAGTGGCACACCTGGGTGTTTTCATAGCAAGGCCATGAGCCATGTTACCAAAGGGTGAGAATTCATCAGCCCAAAGAAGTGGAGAACCGTGCCAATGCCACATGGGCAAGCACAAAACCCCAGACAGTCAAGCATCTAGACATCTTTGATTTCTTTGCATTTCTGCTATGGGATGTGTTTCAGAAAAATGAGTGATGCCAAACTGTATATCAATACTATGCTGATTATGCCCAAATGAAACAGGGTAAGCCAATGTAAGTCAGAGAGAAACGCGGCAAATTCTAACGTTGTTGCAGACTGTTAAGAAGATAACAAGTGAGGGAAACATACCTTAACAACATAAGGATACTTTTTGAGCAGAAGCTTTAGGAAATTATACATATTAGAGAACAAGAGCTAGATATAAATACGGCTGTGACTCTAGCTGTAGATATAAATATACAGAAATAGGTATTATGGATGCTGTGCCTCATAGGTACACCTGTAGAGTAGTGACAGCAGGTGCAATCTTGGGATGTTCACCTGGTCACACCCAGGTCTGAAATGTGATGGTGCTGATGGTCACACTTTGGTGAAAGAATTTCAGGCATTTTCTCAGTTGCTACAAAGTCGTCCACTTTATCAGACTGCTCACATCCCATTTGCTCCAGGAAAAATCTGTACAAGGCTCGGTGTCAATGCCAAGTAATTTGACTCAAGCAATATGTGCGCCTATTTATATTCAGACCCATGCCCAGAAGCTCCCAGAGGTGTGATAAAGTGTTGCTTTTCAAATGGACATAAAATATACATGGTTCTCATATTAGCTGCCACATATTTTTCTGGTGCCTATCACCAGATTGATAGCCATGAATCCAAGTAATTAGGAGAGCTCTGGGGAGAGAGACCATGGTTAACATTTTATATCCTCAGATTAGTGAGATCCTCTCCAGGCTTCTGTTAAATCAATTTAATTCAATTCAGTTCTAAAAAACTTGCCTATCCTGATTGCCTACTGTGTGCTGGAAACTGTGCTGCAAGCTCCGGGGCAGACTTGGGTATCAGATGGTCATGACTGAAGAGTGTGGAAACAAAAGAAGATCATGAAGCCATGATCTTGGGTGTAAATGTCAGTTCTGCCCACCTCTAGATGTGTGACCTTGAGCAAGGTTATTTCACCTCCCTCCTCTTCACATTTAAAATCAGTATATGTCCCTTCTTCGTAGGGCTAGTTAAAAAATTGCATAAATTACAATCTATAGAATTACTATCATTGTAATTCCATTCAGCAAGGTATGTACTGTCTAGTGAGGGAGAGACGCTCAAAGGCAGGTAAGATGAGTCACGGTTTTAGGAATCTGGAAAACGAAACTCTGGAGCCAAGAAGGGGCTGGACCACAGCCCAGATAGACTTTGGAGGATGGGGAGGGGGAGGCGCGTAGGAAGAGTCATGGGAGGGGATGCTACATGCAGAGAGAATGGGGAAGCAAAGGCAGAGGGTGTGTTCTCACAGTGGTGGGCAGATGAGAGCAGCAGGAACCTGGAGGGAAGCTGGGGAAACCAGGCCGAGAATCAAGCTGAAGCCACCTAGAGGTTTAGAGACCTTGCCAAGCGTCCCTAGCAATGATGGCTGCTGAAGGACTTTCAGGAAGACTTTTCCGACCAGAGCTGTGACTTAGGAGGATCTCCCTCATGGTAATGTGCACACGAAATGTGAGGGATGAGAACTGGAAGGCAGAAATGCAACAGGCGGTGATATCATATCCGCCATGGATATGTACGGAATGATGGGCGACCCAGTGACAGTTGAAAGAGAAAGGAGCTGTGATGAAAGCTGTATAACTGGGTGCTGATTTGAACTTGAGGGAGCTTGAAAGAGAGTCTGGGATGACTGAGGATTCACCATTGGGTTGCTGGGAAGATGGCATCACTGTGGGCTGAGACAGAAAACACAGGGGACCCGTAATGTAGGAGGACTTGCAGCCCATCCCCCACCCACCTGGCAATGCTGACTTTTTTTGCCCAGACCTTATGGCAGCCAATCAGTTTGCTAATGGTCAATAAATCCATTTTCACTCCAGATATTAGGGCTTGGTTAAGAGTTTGCCACACTCTGCTTGAGAAACAATGTAGAATGCCTCCATAGAATATGTGTCCTCTAATAACAAAATTATGAAAACCTGTTCTGTGCTGTTCATACATGTGAGATCCTAGCTATGAATCAATACTCGAAAACAAATCTTAATAAATTGTTTCAGATGTGACTAGGAAGGATATTTCTGGAGTGTCAATTAGACACAATTATAGTCTGAGTCGAATAATTACCCTTTCTTGTACATATTTTGATGATACGTTTTTTCAAAACAATCTAATTCACAGAGAAAAAGATGATAGCTCACATGCCATTAACTCCTTTAAAGAGAACACAATTCATAAATGAAATGCCTAATTTAAAAGCAATTTAGAAAAACATTCCCAAGGATAAGTGTTCAAAATATAGCCTAACTTTCAACAAACCAGGGGTAAGGACAGTAGGAGGTGAAGGAGAACGAGTAATGAGGAAAAAGAGAAACAGACAAGGAAAGCAGGAGATGAGATAAATGAAATTTGAGGAAGAAAGTTCAGTTCAGTCGCTCAGTTGTGTCCGACTCTTTGCAATCCCATGAATCGCAGCACGCCAGGCCTCCCTGTCCATCACCAACTCCCGGAGTTCACTCAGACTCGCGTCCATCGCATCCATTGAGGAAGAAAAGAAGAAGAAAAAGAGGGGGTGAAGATGGACACTGAATGATAAAATTTTACTTAGAGATCATCTCTGTCTCTCATCTCTGCTTCTCTGAAATGCCTTTTATTCTCATTCTTTTCTTTCCATGCCCACATCAATTTCTCATCACTTTACCCCCAAATTAATGGATGACCCTTTGTGGGTTTCTTTTTCTCCTCCTTTCCCCGCACTTTGCCCTGTCCTGGGTACTGTGATCATATTAATCTTCCCTAAACATCTCTTTTCTCAATTCCACATTCCAAAATCTAGTCTGCCTTCCTCACCAGTCTAACGAAAGATAGGCTGTTATAAGCCTGCAAAAACCTGACCCCTCACCCCTCCACCCATGAGTAATAGATGAGATGTTGGTGGAGACCAAGCATGTAGTCAGACAGGTCTGATTCATACTCTTGTGCATCCATTTGCTAGTACCATCTTGAGTATCTCCATTAATTCATGTATAAGACAAGGATATTCACAAGTCTTAGTGTATACTAGCAGTTATTGGATTGGCCAAAAAGTTTGTTTGAGTTTTTATATAAACTCTTACGAAAAAGTGGAGCGAACATTTTGGCAAACCCGGTACATGCATTATCTTCAGAATCATCCCCTAATAGTTCACCCTACCCTGAACCATCTAGGTGTTTGCCAACTGGGCACCAAAACCCTAGCTCACTCCCACCTGCAGACAGGTGCAAATACTTCTTCCCCACCTGTGATGAATATCAGGTGACATCTATCCAACTCTGCACACACTTATGCAGAACAACAAAATGTAAGAGCCTGGATTTGGAGTCAGATGGATTTGGCATGGCCAAAAACAAAAAAGCACCAGAGATCGCTAGCTAATTTCTGAGGCCCAGAGCAAATGAAAACGCAGAGCCCTGGTTCAACACTTATTAAGACTTTTAAGACGGTGACAAAGGGACATTAAGCACACACATTTGTTAGTCTCTCAGTTGTGTCCATCTCTTTGCGACCCCATGGACTGTATAGCCCATCAGACTCCTCTGTACATGGAATTCTCCAGAAAAGAATACTGGAGTGGGCTGCCATTTCCTTCTCCACAGAATCAGCCCAACCCAGGAATCGAATCTGGGTCTCTTGCATTGCAGGCAGATTCTTTACTGGCTGAGCCACCATGAGGTACTTCTAAATACTGGACAACTTCATGCCCATGAAACCAGCTCTAATAAGCTCAATTCCTAACCAAGTGTTGGATAAACAGCTGGCTTTTAGCAAAAGTTTACTGATTTACTAATTTAAAACATAAGACGTTTGTCTCCTTTTGAGGTGAGATCTTCATCACCCTCTAGGCCTTTTGGTCTGGATTCTCTACATACTAAGCCTCTGTCTCTTTTCTTCATTTAGTGAAGTGTTTATGGGTTTCAAAACTATAACCAACCTAGAAGCAAAACTAAATTGTCATAATTTTTTTTCATGTCAGTACACTGGTTTAGAAACGTTTCATTTCAACAAATCACTATAATAAGAGACGTCTTCCAGATGATGCTGAATTGACATTCTTAACTTTTCAGACTTAGGTTCACCCTATTCTAGGGCAAACAATTCTAATAAGTTCTATTTCATTCTATGCCAGAGAGTATTGATTTATTTCACTGAGTCACTGCCCCCACCCTGAAACCCTTTGGGTTTATGACAGTTGTAGCTGATGAGTTAAGATGTTTGTTTAAAATGTTGCCTCAGGGAATCGTTTTATTAAATGCTAGAGTTCCCATTTCTACCACACATTTTCAAAGCTTTCTTATTCTTCCATGCATAAGATCCATCTATTTTCCTTCTTTTAAATCATGATTCAAAGACTACAGAGAAAACTCAAATACATAAAGCAGATGCATACTAAGCCATTTTCTCTATTTTCCTTAGTTGTTTGCTCTTCCTTGGAAGACAGAGTATTTAAAAAGTCTTTTTGGTTTTAATTCATTTCTGATCTTTATGTTTTCACTTACTGATAGAAGTAGATTGGCATACGTCATTGATGATAACAGACACAGCAACTTTTTTTCACTTTCAGTGTTCATGGTTGACAATTCTAAGTACTGTTGCCATGGACATGTCTCATTGGCTAGTTTGTACATATTTTCCATGAGGTTTGGTGTTTGCAGGAAATGCTATCCATCTTCCCGGGCACCTGTGTACCAGAGCTCATCAGAGCCATCATTTAGTTCAGCCATCTGGAGATGGACTGTGATGGAGGCAGAAAGCAGACAAGAAGACACGTGTGGATTATGAGAGCAGCAGCACCATTTAAGGTCCAGAGTTTAAGACTAGGTGTCGGCTAGAGTCCTCTGAACTCCAGGTTAGAAAACCCAACTCCTGTATGTGTGTGTGTGTACTTAGTCATGTCCGACTCTCTGCGATCCTGTGGATTGTAGCCCACCAGGCTCCTCTGTCCATGGGATTTCCCAGGCAAGAATCCTGCAGTGGGTTGCCCTTTCCTTCTCCAGGGTTTCTTCCTGACCCAGGGATGGAGCCGGTGTCTCTTGCATCTCCTGCATAGGCAGACAGATTGTTTACCACGGGCGCCACCTGGGAAGCCCCAGAAAACCCAACTCAAAGAAGCATTAATCATGAAGGAGACATACTGCCTCTCAAAACTGAGAAATCTAGGGGGGCAGAAATCTTCAAGGGAAGCTTAATTCAATGACTCAGCAATGTCACCTGGAGGCAGAGTCCTCCCTGTCTGCTCTGCCCTCTGTCAATCGCCTCACAGGCTGGTGACCCTGGATTACAAGATTGCTGACACCGTAACTGAACCTGACTACTTCCTTGCTCATGACCCGCAGGAGACAGTTTTATTCAATTGCTTCTGGAGTCAATCAGCTGGTGTTACCAGGGTCATTCAGCAAAGGTCCCCTCACGTCTCTTTGTCTCATAGCGGATCCGTGCCTCTCCCTGTGACTTGGTTTGTGGCCTGGGGCTGGAGTGTGCCGGCTGGTTCTCATCAGTCAGAACCCACCCCTGTAGCCTGAAGAGTCATGACCCCAAGCTGCCCTGTCTTGTATCCCAGGGTACTGTTAGTAACAGAAGGGACGGAGCAGAGACGAGCTGATCATGATCTCTAGTTTCTCTTTGGATACAAAGAAATGAATGAATTTAGGAGCATGGGTTAAAATTTTATTAGATCCATGATTCTCTATTTTTTCCTTCTCCATTTTTAGCAAGGCAGCTGGACATTGACCATTAGATGTTATAATTTTTAATTTTTCAGGAAATAGTTTATTTTATGGATAAAGTAATTAAATCCAGTACTAAAACCATCCATATTTAATCTTCTTTACTGCACAGCACACATATGGGCAATATATAGGGATATGAAACCAGAGTGACATAGAAAGGGACTCATTCACCTCTGTTTACTTCTCTCAGAAAAGGATTAACTCCCCAGAAAGCTTATTTCTGGAATGAGAGTTCATCTAAAGCATTCCTCTCTTTCAACTAAGAAATGAACTTAAAGTGATCAAATTGTTAATGTATTCTTTTCACTATATATTAATGACTTCACTAAGGCTACTATAATGCAAAATATTGTGCCAGTGTTAATGGGATGTATCAGTTTTCCTTTGTGCTAGACTTTTAAAAAATTTTTGTTAGCTTTCTATTATAAGAATTTTCAATCGTACCCAAAAATACATAGAACGGTGTATTATGACCTCCTGTTTTCTTGTTGTCCCATTTCAAGAATTATCTACATATGGTCAATTTTATTTTTTAATCTCTACCACCCTGGTTCCTTCTCACTCCACCTACCTGAATCCCTGCAGATTTATTTTCAAACTAATCTTATACATTATGTCACTGTGTCATTAGTTTTAATTAATTAATTTATTTATTTTTGGCTGTGCAAGGTCTTCATTGCTGTGCAGACATTTCTCTAGTTATGGAGAGTGGGGCTACCTTCTAGTTGTGGTGCTTGGGTTTCTCACTGGGATGGCTTCTCCTGCTGCTGAGCACAGATGCAGTAGTTGTGGCCCAAAGGCTTAGCTGCTCTATGGGATGTGGGATCCTCCCCAATCAGGGATTGAACCCATGTGTCCTGAATTGACAGGTGGATTCTCTATCACGGAGCCACCAGGGAAGCCCAGTGTATCTTTACATATTCATGTATGTTTCTCTAGGAAATATACAAACTCATTTTAGAAATATAACCAAAATACCATCCTCCTAACTAAAAAAAGAAAATTTCTTTTAATGATTCCTTAATCTAATCCACAATCAGTATTCCAAGTTTGTCAGAAGTATTTTCAAAGTAGCTTTATTCCCTATGCTTGACTTGATAGTCTTGTTCAGAGAGATGAGAAGTACATACATGGAAGGATTAGAGACGTTACAACCTAGTCAAACACTCGATGGTTTCCTCCCAGCCTGACTGCTCTGCTGCTGCTGCGGAGTCACTTCAGTCGTATCCGACTCTCTGTGACCCTATGAACTGCAGCCTGCCAGGCTCCTCTGTCCATGGGATTCTCTAGGCAAGGGTACTGGAGTGGGTTGCCATGCCCTCCTCCAGGGGATCTTCCCAACCCAAGGATCGAACCCAGGTCTCCTGCATTTCAGGCAGATTCTTTACCACTGCCTGGAGCACAGGGGAGCCCCCCTGACTGCTCTAGGAAGTCAGAAAAGGCCTAGCTGGTTAAAGAATTGCAATTGGAAAAAATGTCAGGTCCCATTACAGTGAGAGGAGA
Organism: Oreotragus oreotragus; assembly: GCA_006410675.1. Classification (NCBI taxonomy): domain Eukaryota; kingdom Metazoa; phylum Chordata; class Mammalia; order Artiodactyla; family Bovidae; genus Oreotragus; species Oreotragus oreotragus. The sequence goes on from SJYX01006036.1 coordinate 8,869, forward strand.
CTCTGAAAACATTGCAGAATCTTAATTTTCTTCAAGGCCGGGGACAGAATTTAAGACAATCAGGCTGAAAATGAGAATCAGTGTGCAGTGTGTGGAGCAGAGTGGAGAGAGATCTGATGTGTCTGATGGCGTGAGGAGCCATCATGGTCCTTACATTTGCATCAGTGGATTAGCCTTTATCTGTGAGGTGCCACATAAAGTGCAGAGAAGCAAGGAGGAAAAATTAAATGCTTTCAAGATGTTTGGTGACTGGCCATCTGGTTGGAGGTTTAGCTCCATTACTTACCAGCAATGTGACCTTAGACAAACAGCTTCACAACTCTGAAAACTCATTTTTCTTATCTGTTAAGTAGTATCGCAAATTCCTACCCTTCTATCACATGAAGATTTTTCAAAGATCTATTAAGAGAATGTCATTAATCCTTTGTTAAGAATCCACCTGCCAAGCAGGAGATGTGGATTCAATCCCTGGGTCAGAAAGATCCCCTGGAGAGGGAAACGGCAACTCACTCTAGTATTCTTGCCTGAGAAATCCCATGCAGAGAGGAGTCTAGCAGGCTACACCCCACGGAGTCTCAAAGAGTCAAACTCGCGGACTAAACAACAACAAATTTGCAAAGCACACAAGCTGTTTAATATCAGAGTAGCACTTTATAGATGCAAAGTACTGGCAGATTCATCTCCTTGTTTTTTGTCTTTGTATAAAACGAAGTAGATCTCATTATCCGAATTTCCAAATGAGAAAACTCAGGCCTCAAGCTATTGGCCATTTGAAACAAACAAGTTGTAACTGAAAGGTATTGTTATTATTGTTCCTATATTTTTTAAACGTCTAGAGTAAGCAAGATGCTGACTTATATCTCTGAATGGTATTTAAGACTTTCTACAGTGGGAAAGTGTAATAAGTTATAAAACACCCACATGAAAGTCCCATTTGTTTAAACTTCCTAATGTAGGAGCTATAAGTGGCTATTAGTGAAAATGAATCCCAGGTTCTCATACTGAGATCTTCTCTACTTGAGATAATATTTGGGGTAGTTTCTATAGTGATAAAAAAGATAGAAGGAATAAATAAAAGAACTTCAAGGAATTCATAATAACTACAGTCTCTCACTTTTTTGTCTAAGGACAGACCAGAATTCTTCAACATGAGAAGTACAAATAAATGTAATGGAAATAGAATATTTTAAAAACAATTATTAGGGATTCCTGGGTATGGAATGAAACTTAGAATTTTTTAAAATTATACACAGTGGCATTTAATGATGACTATTCTAAGACAAATAGGACTCACAGTTTAAATAAACTAACATCACTCTCATTCTGTTCTCCAAAATTATATCCATGAATCGCTTTTGATCTTGCTACGTATGCTACTGTGCTACAGAGCTAGCATTCATCACTATTCTTTACAAAACTAAACCCCAACTATCTGCATCATAACAATAGTTTCTTTTCCCCAAATTAGATATAAGATGAGAATAATGGGATCCTGATACAGGGAGATAATAGCTACTTGCTTGATCAAATCATCTTTTATTCTTATTTTCCTTCCACAGGGTATAATTGACCTCTCAAAAGTAAATTTACAAATACATATTTTATGTAAAGGAATATATTCATATGTATCAAAGAGCTTTCAGGAGGAAAATATTTCATATATGCCCAAGTATAAGCTTTAAAAGGTAGGGTGTGTTAAATGTCCTCTTCTAATTGATTCTTGGCTATTTTGTACCCTAAGACCTACATGAGCAAAATTGATGTAAACGTGACACCTGCTTGTGGATAATGGGGTCCCTGCCTGACTCATGGCACGGGATAATGGAGGAACCCTTGGTGACAGTCTTCCCAAGCCCAACTTGGTGATTTCACACTTCATAATGCGAGAGTATTACTTTAAAATGCATTAAACTTCTAAAGATAGCAAATAGCCTTTTGGATAATGCATTTTAAATAGACTCTGAACTCAGAATTCTTTAAAATGTTCATTTTTGTGGGACATCATAATAGCTTTTATAATGTATTGCACCCCGTTGGTATGTCCTACTCCTTTTTTCCTGGGCTTTGCCTCCTTCAGAAGAAATCAGCACTGTCGTTGCAAGCCTGTATGTGTTGCTGTCTGAGGCTGGCTTCCATAATAGTCCTGTTTCTCATCCTTTTTCATTTTTAGAAGTCATCTCCCTGTCAGTGGAACTGATTGGGTATTGTTTAATAGGGAGAGGGCTTATAAATAGCTTTCCTGCCTAAAAATTGAACATAGAGATTTCAAATCAGCACCCTCCCCCATATACACGATAGCTATCTGTTTTGTAATCTTTTTTGTTAGAGAAGATGGCAGTATATTCTGACATAAATCATCACTCATTTAATACAATACATATTTTAATCTCCATGGAAGCATTAAACTGCAGTACACTTGTGTCAAAGAACACTGACATCTAAAGGACAGATAATAAATATTTGAAGCTGAAAACAGTTCGAACTTTTCATTAAGTATGTATTTAGTTCAAATGCATTAATATTCTGTAACAATTTTAAAAGCTTAATTATGAATTATCTACAACGATCAAAGTTATTTTGGTAAAGTTGATCTCTCAGTTTCAAGTGCTAAGTGGAATAAAATGAGCAAGAACTTAATGATTAATAAATTAAATAATCATCAATTTGAAGATTACTATTGACTGAGTAAATCTAGACTTCATCTCTTTATCAACAGTTTTGTAGAATAGTACTCTGCTTTTCCCCCCATTTATGTATCAGCCAGCCAAATATAAAAGATGTCTGTCTGGTTAATGATGTTATGGAAGTTTGAACTCTTCAAATTTGGCTCATTTAATTTATGACAATTTATGGCCAAAAATACTTTAAAAGAAAGAACAAGAATATTTAGAAAGTTTCTCTGCTTGTTCTTAGGAGAAAGCTGTGCTTATATAGTCATAACAGTGTAGAGGGTGAAACCAGGAAAGAAACATTACGAACAAATTGGGGACATCCTCTTATTTACTTTTTCAATTGTCCTTTCCTTTCCTCCATGAAAGTTCTGATTTTACTTTAGCTGAAAGACTGGCTAACAAGGGGAAAGAAGAGTCTTCAAAAGCTCATTTTTCCACTCTACCTTAATGTTTCAGTGGTGATTTATTAAAGATTAAATGGTGAGAAATTGTAAATACTCCATTTCAAATCATAAGAATTAAACAGAAGTGCTTTTAAACCTTGTCTTTATCTTTCAAGCTATAATATAGTGGGAAGAATGCTAAATAACATCGGATAGAGAAGAATTGAGAATGAAAGGATGTATGGCAGAAGGGTAGGAATGTTCTGGCCTGACAAATGTGGGGGAGGGGGAAGGGTGTTTCAGGCAGCAGGAGGAGCATATACAAAGGCACAGAGGTATGAGGAGACTGGGATGATTTTTAAAACCGCAGGTAACTCAAGCTTGCCAAAAGTGAGACTGCAGCTGTGAGGCAGACAGGAGGACAGTGGTGGCAGGAGCACCTTGGTCAGATGTGAAGGGCTTTGTAAACTGCAGAGTTCTGTATCCTGTGTCTCGACAGTAGAGAGCCATTCAAGAGATTGAGGAAGGGGGTGTCTTAAATTAACACTATTGCTGATCAAGTCTGGAGCACTTATTATTTCACTCTCAGTTATTCTCTATTCCACAACAGTTTTGCTTCTCACTATGCTGCTGCTGCTGCTGCTGCTAAGTCGCTTCAGTCGTGTCTGACTGTGTGACCCCATAGACGGCAGCCCACCAGGCTCCCCCGTCCCTGGGATTCTCCAGGCAAGAACACTGGAGTGGGTTGCCATTTCCTTCTCCAATGCGTGAAAGTGAAAGTGAAGTCGCTCAGTCGTGTCTGACCCTCAGTGACCCCATGGACTGCAGCCTTCCAGGCTCCTCCGTCCATGGGATTTTCCAGGCAAGAGTGCTGGAGTGGGGTGCCATTGCCTTCTCCGTCTTCTCACTGTAATACAGCTTAAAAAATTTTTTGCCTTTATGTTGAATGTACATAAGCTATTGTCAAAATCTAAGAGCAAGTTGTGAGGTAGGTGTTATTATTTCTGTTTTTCTTAAGATAGTCAGAGTCATTAAGAAATGATTTGACCAAGACAGCTCAGCTCGTAAGGGGCAGGGCCAACATTGGCACCTGGCTCTCTCTGGCTCCAAACCCTGAGCTCTTTTCCAGTGCATGACAATGTCACTTTGGCATTTCATGAATGCACACGGTGCCTTCTTTGTGCCAGCTTCTGGGTGAGGGCGCATCTTCTGGCCTCTTAGAGGTTCCATTTCCCTGTCTCTGGGTCAGCATGCCCTGGGACAGGTGTGCTGGTCTTGAGCACAGGAGAACACAGCTGGGGGAATCTGTCTGGGCTGGGGGTGGAGTGGAGCCCAGAGCTGAAACAAACTATATTCCCCAAATAGCTTGCTTTTAATACTACCAAGTAGTGGTAAGTTCTAGCGTGTTCTGGGCCTAATTGATATGTAAATCTTTGGGGACTAGAGCCACATTTTGACTTTCATGGGCCCTGGGCACTTTTGTCTTTTGTGGTCCCTTTCCTCCATTAAGATAATATATACATATAATACACACACACACACACGTATATAATTATATTTTACAACTGCATTGGAGTAAAAATGCATATAACCTGTATGTGTGTTAGTCGCTCAGTCGTGTCCGACTCTTTGCAGCCCCATGGATTAGGGTTAGGGTTAGGGTTAGGCTTAGGCTTCTCCACATAATTCTTCTGGCAAGAGTACTGGAGTGGGTACCCATTCCCTTCTCCAGGGGATGTTTCTGACCCATGAATGGAACCCGGGTCTCCTGCATGGCAGGCAGATTCTTTACCATCTGAGTCACAAGGGAAGCATATAATCTAGGTGGGATTCATCATTAAGATGCTTATTTTTTCCTTTGGATTTTAAAAGGAATTTAAAATGTTGAATTTCTATGGGTTCCTAACAGTAGAGTGGGACCTGGGTGCCATGGGTAAGTTGACCCTCCTGAAGACTGGAGTGTTAGCTACGTGTCTACATGGTAATAGAATGCAAAGTTAGTGTCACCAAGTATCCAAAGTTAGTGCCACCAAAGATAGAAGCTGGATCAGAGTAACCTCCATCCATGGGACCAGCTCCATTAGAGGCTCAGACAGGTGACAGCCGCCTCCCAGCAGCTTGCCTCAGGATTCATGGGGAGAGCAATCTCCCGGAATTTTTAAGGAAGAGGAACCCAGTGGACAAAAGCAACCTGTTCTCTTAAAAGAAAAAAAAAGTCTTACTTCACTGAATCGTGCTACGCAGTGATTTGGGGGTTATTGCCAAATAGATACAGAAAGGGAACTCTGCTCAATGTTATGTGGCAGCCTGGATGAAGGACAGGTTTGAGAGAGAATGGATACATGTATACGTATGAGTGAGTCCCTTCCCTGTTCACCTGAAATTATCACAACATAGTTAATCAGCTATACTCCAGTATAGAACAAAAACTTAAAAGAGGAGCCTTCCGTAAGAACAATTACTGAGAATATCATACTAACAAGCTTCCAAAAAAGTGAACAAATACCACGTTAGAAAAATTATTCACATGTACAACATCCCAAGTTCTATGTTAGGCCTTTAGGAAAATGAAAGTGTTAGTCATGTCTGACTCTTTGCGACCCCATTGACTGTGGCGTGCCAGGCTCCTCATTCCATGAAGTTTCCAGGCAAGAATAGTGGAGTGGGTAGCCATTCCTTTCTGCAGGGGATCTTCTCGACCCAGGGATCAAACCCAGGTCTCCTGTGTTGCAGGCAGATTTCTTTATCAGCTGAGCCACCGTTGGCCCCTAGGATGTGGTAGCAAATCCAATAGACAGTAATGCTGCCCTCCCCTTGCTCCCAGGGCTTGCATCTACCAGGCAAATCAGACTTCAGTGCAATCACTACACAATTAAATCATAGTTTTGCTTTCATGAAAACTCAACCAAGTTTCCATGCGTGCTCAGTTGCTTCATTCGTGTCCCACTCTTTGCGACCCTATGGACTGTAGCCCACCAGGCTCCTCTGTCCATGGGATTTTCCAGGCAAGAATACTGGAGTGGGTTGCCATGCCCTCCTCCAAGGGATCTTCCCAACCCAGGGATCGAACCCATGGCATCTCCTGTGTTTTCTGCATTGCAGGCATATTCTTTACCACTGAGCGACCTAGGAAGCCCTCAACCAAATTTAGCTTTTTACAAACATATTCACCTCAAGATGGGAAGCAACTTTTGTAATCTGACTTTTAAAAGAAAAGCAATAACTTACAATAAATAACTGTCTTTCTTGGTGCCATGGCAGTCATTTTCCATATCTCGTTTGTCATGTAATGAAATTTCTAAGAATGAAATACCTCAGCCTCCGAAAATGAGGCCAGGATGAGATTACAGGGCAAAATGGGCAGATAGAGGCAGGCAAAGAGCTGGAAATACTTTGAAATACTCTGCACCTCCAAAATGCTGTCACTGAAATTTCAATCACTGATGAAATGCTAGATGTGCTACTTAGAAAACCTGAAAGCTTCACATGAAATGGAGAAAGATAATACTGAAATTTTGGAATACCAGAACTAGATGGGTAGGGTTGGGGCAGGCATGGGGGGTTGCTCTTAGATATCAAAATGATAGTCACTGTGAAAATACGAAGCAAAAACAATAAAAAATGATAGTTATTGTAAATCTGATGACTACTTGACATGAGGGCAAGAAAATATTTGGAACCCCATATAGACAGATGCAAACAGGATAGAGATATGACTGAGTCTTCTGAAACCAGTTGGAAAGGAAAATTTGAAAGACTTTACATGAGAGAAAGACTTGCCCATAGGTAGCCAGCTATTGGGAGAGGTGGTCAGTTGGACAGAAAGTCCTGGTCTTTGAATCCTATTCACGCTCTCTGGAGACCCAGAGGGTGCTTCCGGCAGATAACATGGTTAGAAAAGACTGCTGTGCTGAGCCCACTTTAATGTTGCTGGAGACTCCTGTTTGAGCATCTTCCTGAATTCACAGTTCCAGAGAAAATGAAAAATTGCACTTTTGCTTCAGAGTGATGGGAATTGAATGAGAAGTGAAGACTTGACGTTGGGCAGGCGGAACCTCTGGGGATAAACTTTCATAGCCGCAGCTTCAAGTTATTTTGTGGCACAGAGTTGATGAAAAAGAGCTTTCCTTTGGCACTCCTACTGTTGGAGGCAGGAGAAAAGAATGCTAATTTCTTCAATCCCAGGTTCCTGCCCCCAGGAAATAATTGAGTGCTCTGAAAGAAAACACAGTCACATGATTTGCAACCAGAAAGTGGTAACATACAAGCAATGGCAACAGTAGTTATTCCAATCCTAGCCTCCCTTTCCAGTGCAAGGAATAGAAGACCTGGGGCTCCCCTGATGGTCCCAGTGGTTAAGACTCCACACCGCCAGTGCAGGGGGTGAGGGTTTGATCCCTGATCGGGCACCTAAGATCCCACATGCTACATGGCACAACCGGGAAAAAAAAAAAAAAAAAGAGGATAGTAGACTTAAAACAACCTATGTTCCTTGGATGGAAATCAAACCCTCATACCTGATGACCTTCACCATCCGTTTCATTGAAATGGCCCCATGTTAACTTGGGCTCTCGGAATTTATTCATGCCAGTAAATCAGCCTCTGAAGAAGGCCGGAGGGACTGAGCTGGTAGGGCTGAGTGATGGGTCTGGAAGGTGGCTGCTGGCTGTCTGGCAGCCTCAGACCCGAGTGGCTGGCCATTGGGGAGAGATTCTGATTGTGACCGATACTGGGAGAGTGATTAAATCTGTTTGGAAAGGTAGCTAGAAGACAGATAAATTGAAAAGGGAAAGTAGCTAACTCCTTTAGGGCACTGACTTTTCCCCGCAAGTGTTAACTCTTTGCTGTCTTCAAATGCTGACTGGAAATGTCATGTTTTCAGAGGTATATACTGAGTTAAGGGCTTCCCAGGTGGCACTAGTGGTAAAGAACCTGACTGCCAATGCAAGAGACCTAAGAGATGCGGGTTTGATCCCTGGGTCGGGAAGATCCCCTGGAGAAGAGCATGGCAACCCACTCCAGTATTCTTGCCTGGAGAATCCCATAGACAGGGGAGCCTGGCAGGCTATAGCCCATAGAGTCGCACAGAATTGGACACCACTGAAGAAACTGAGCACGCACGCACATACACATACTAACTTGAACCTGGCAGAAGANTGGGTCGGGAAGATCCCCTGGAGAAGAGCATGGCAACCCACTCCAGTATTCTTGCCTGGAGAATCCCATAGACAGGGGAGCCTGGCAGGCTATAGCCCATAGAGTCGCACAGAATTGGACACCACTGAAGAAACTGAGCATGCACGCACATACACATACTAACTTGAACCTGGCAGAAGATGCCAGTTTAAGAATTACCAAATTGGGGACTTCCTGGCAGCTGAATGGTTAGGACTCTGCGATTCCACTGCAGGGCAAATGGGTCCGATCCCTGGTTGGAGAGCTAAGATCCCACATGCTGCACAGCACCGCCAAAATAAATACATAAAAATAAAATATGTTCATGAGTTCTTTTAAAAAAAGGAAAAGAATTACCAAAATGTTTGCATAAGTGAAAGAATGGAAGTGAGATCACAAGAGTTGTTTAACATTGAATTTGCAGAGTTACATTGTAACAACTTTCCTGTGACTGCATTTGAACCATCACATTTAATGTGGGACATTGAACAAAGACCCTGAGAGTAGAGATTTGGGAAGAATGGGACTTAGCCACATAGTCTCTGGGATTGTGTCGTTTTTCTCTACTTATTGTATGTCCAGAGCTCAAAGAAGCATGTACAGGATGTTCTTAATGTTGAGACTGTGTTGAGTAAGAAATTGGCTCTCTGTTTCCTGTATTATTCCCTAGGGAAAATGGGTGTGCCATTTTAATTTAGCTAAATGTGATTTTAATGTTTCTGATTCTTTCCACCTGGGGATAGTTGAGATGGAGGAGGCCAAAACATCCACCTTCCCAACATCCCTGGTCCTATAGAAAGGCCATTGGCCTCCATCAGGACCTGATGTTCTGGTCCATTATTCATTGTCTAGATAAATAAATAAGACTGGTGTTTTTCAGCACTCCAGCAGATTGACCCCTATACACCCATTGAAGACACAGCCAAGATAGCATAGATTTCAGATCTACCTCTTGTTTTATGCTTTTGTCATCTTTTCACCTTTGTTTTGTGAATATTCTCAAATGAAACAGAAGACTCTGTGGGAATTAGGAAAGTTGTACACTTTTACTATGAGAACACCTGGAGAGAGTAGGGTGCATAGGAGAAGCAGCTTATTAAGTGCTTCAGTACAAGTAAGAAAACTAATTTGTCACACTGCATGACATTCAAAAGAACAAATGCTTCCTAGATTAAAATGCTAAGGAAGCCAACCCAGGGGGAAATGGAAAATTCCAAGGAATATTCATGATAGGGGATGCCTGAGTTAAAAAAAGGGATTTTGCTAGGGGGTAAAACCAAGAGACTGTGCATTTGAGTTGTTACCAGCCTGAATTCCTGGAAGCCCTAGTTTATCATTTCAGATTTCCTAACACCTTTCATAGCATGTAGCACGGAGCAGGTGCTCAGAACGTGTTTACCGAGCTACAGATTAGCATGAAAGGCACATCCACGTGCTCTGGTGATCATCCATGTGCTTCTTCATCCTAAAATGACATATGTCTTGGGGGAAGAAACCCCTACATCAGCCCAAACAACAAAAACCATGAGACTGCAAAGGCCTATGGCAGAAACTCCATATGGAAATGGTATTTATCCACCACATGAGAGCAAAGTCCATAAGTGATTTTGTCAGTGGTAAAAATGTGACTTCAGTGGACCCTATTGGTTTGTTCTGCAATCTAGGAGGCTGGGTCAATTAGGTAAATGGTTTGGAAAGACTGAACCATTGCTTCTACACCGCTCCCCCACCCAAACTGGACACACATGCTCATCTCAGCTGTAAGCTGCCCCGGAGCGCAAAGGGTAATGCTAATAAAGACTTTTGTTAGACTTGAGTTTTATGGGATCTTTATAATGAAGTTTATGTGATGAAGGTAGCCACCAGAAGACAAATGAAAGAAGTGAGCTGTTACTGAAATCTTTTTCCCAAATAAAGATGGCTATCTCAGAGAGTCCATTTGTTGCCTAGAGAGATGAGTAGGGAGATTACCTCCATAGCACGTATTAATTCATCTCACCAACGATCATATTCTCTGTGTTACCCAATTCCTTTATCTTTAAAATCTTTTTAAGAATATGCCATTCTCATGCAATGTTACCATTGCAAAATACTTTCAGATACTCAAAGGCACAGATAGGAAATTGGCCCACATGCCAAATCCTGCCCACTGCTTGCCTTTCAAATAAAGTTTTATTGAAACACAGTCATGCTTATTCATTTGCATGTTGTCTGTGGCTGCCTTCACACTTCAACAGCAGAGTTGAGTCATTCCAATAAAGACCATGTGGCCCACAAAACTGAGAAGAATTCCTCTCTGAATCTTTACAGTAAAAGTTTGGCAAGACCAGCTGTAACTAAAGAGTCTCCAGTTTAGGGACTGAACAAATGGGATCATTTGTGCCCTTTTAACATAAACGACCAAATTACATGCATTTCCAGGCCTCTTAACAGTGTAACATAAATCCGTGGCTATGACTGTGTGTGCATATATATATATATATATATGTATATTAAGATCTCTATATATACACACACATACATACATACATACAGAGATCTTAATGAGGGTACAACTCATGGCATAGCCAAGCAAAAAGGATTGGGTTGGATCAAGTTTGGATAGCCATCACCAGTGACTTTTCCTGGGCAGGGATCTGATAGCAGCTGTCAGCTTGAATATATCTCTAAGGAGCACCCATGATTGCTGAGCAGTCGTTAGGAAGGAGAGTAAGCCATGAATAACTAACAATGAGCCATGTCGACCAGAAAAACAAATTCTGGGATATTATCAACTTTTGAAATAGCTGACTCAGTTTTGGCTGGTTAATCTGCAGTTGGAAGGTCACTCTATTTGGTGTACCCACATATTTAAAGGATGAGACTCAAGTGAAGCTCATGGAATACAGAGTAACCAAGTTTAAGTGGGGACCTGAAGCCATGTTATAAGAAGATGTCACAAAAAATTGACCCAGAAAAGAGAAGATTCAGGAGTGTACAAAAGCTGTGTTCAAATGTCTAAGGAATTCTATGTTAAGTGCAGCTCTTTGGTAGAATTCAGACCAAGGAGAAGAACGTTTTGTGGTTAGAGTGTGTAAAGATGGAGGTGGTGGTCTAAGGAGTAATTGAGGATGTTGTGCAGGTGATTCAAGTACAATATCAGTGTAGTGGTTAGATTAATGACTTCAAAGATTCCTTCAAACTGTAAAATGTTTCAGTTATGATAAAGCTGATCCCAAGAGGACTCTTCACAAGGGTATTTTGAGCTGCTTCATCCCAAGCCCTTGTGGTATAAAGGAGAGGTAGTAATTCTCCAGTTTTAGAAATATCAATATTTGAGGTTTCAGTGAGTACCCAAGTTCACATGTGTTAGCCCCAACCATTTCAAGCTGGGGCTCTGAAAATATCATCAGATTTAATCTGTTCTACTCTATCTGAACTAAGATAAAACATCTCATTTTNAGTAATTCTCCAGTTTTAGAAATATCAATATTTGAGGTTTCAGTGAGTACCCAAGTTCACATGTGTTAGCCCCAACCATTTCAAGCTGGGGCTCTGAAAATATCATCAGATTTAATCTGTTCTACTCTATCTGAACTAAGATAAAACATCTCATTTGATCCTAATGATCAAATATCCTACTTCTAATATTCAGTGTCCTGATTCTTATATGCCAAGTTGGTGGCAAATGGAAGAAGCCACAGTTAACTCATGTACACTGCGTTTTTCCATTCTTCTGTCTATAATAAAAACAGTGATTTTTCATTTATTGACTGAATGTTATGAAGATTGGTGGGAATATAATTGCAGAGTGCTCAGGAATGCTTTAAAGGGAAAAACCTTAATCTCTTATTATCCTGTTGATTATCAACTACTGCAGTAGTCTACTCAATTGATACCATCTTACTGCTTTTCATTTATGGTAATAGAAAAGGTTACTAGTTTCCCATGATTTTAGTTCCCTGGAAATAAATGACACAAAATGAATAAGTCATGCACTACTGTAGGTTTGCAGACAGGGCACAAATTTACTAAATTATGTGCTATGTAAAAGAAGAAGCTGAAAAGAATCTTTAACTAAGCTTGAGTGATCCATATGATATGATTCTAATGTATGGTTTGGGGGGAGGGGTGGGAAACCTCTGTGCAAGAGTTCTAATAACCTAGTTAGATTGGTAATTAGGACACAGGGACAACCAAAAGAGGAAAAAATAAGAGTGCTGAACAGCAGCCAAGTGAATTTTAGAATAATGAAGAAATATCAAATAGGGTAAATCAATGGAGTTAAAGGACACAAAGGGGAAATGAAAAACATTCAAAGATAAATTAATGTAGACCCAAGGGTTGTGCAAGCAATTTACTATAAATATACTAGGAAAAAAGAGGCAGATGTAGGTGAACAAGGAAGTACAAAATTGGTAAAACCTTGTTAGAAGTAGAAATGGCATAGAACACATAGTGTGGCAAAGCAGAAGGTTGGTGAAGAAGAAAGAAAAGCCTTGAAGAAAAAATAAAGACATTCTTTTGCAGATGACATGCTGTTGAGCAAAAGCTCTTGCTCTCAAATCATGTATTATAATATCTTTATAAACTGGATGTGAAGTAAATTTGGCTAGCGTCATTTTTAGTTAATGAGACAAAGTTTCATGTACAGCAGAGTGACTATAGTTATTAATACTTTATTGCATATTTGAACGTGGCTAAGAAGTAAATCTTAAAAGTTCTCATCATAAGAAAAAGAAATGTATAACTATATGTGATGATGGATGTTACCTAGACTCAAAGCAATCATTTTATAATATATACAAATATAAATTCATTGTTAACCACCTGAAATTAATATCATGTTTTATGTCAATTATACCTCAATTAAAACAAAATCCCAAGGTTTCAATTTCTCTTGCAGTCACAGAAAAAGACAGGTTTCTTCCTTTCAACTGCAATTACATATGGAGAGTTTTAGCCAATCTACGCCTTTAAGAGAAAGCGAATTCATGATTCCATTCTTTATTTGTAATAGATCTATTAAAAAGGCAAAGTGTGTACAGCTTGATTAGCTTTTATGCATGAAAAATAACCTTCCTGTATGTATAGCTACGTCTAAGATCAAGATGCAGAACATTTTCAGGACTCCTGAAAGTTCCCTGTAGCTTTCCTCTGTGTGCATTCCCCAAATATTACTTATTAGTTGAACTTCTAAAACCATCAGTTAGTCTTGCTTATTCTGGAACTTTACATAAGTGCAATTGTATAGCAATGTGTTTAGCGTCTTCCATTCAACATAGTATCTGTAAGATTCATCCCATGTTCTTGTCTGTACCTGTGGTCTGTTTCCAGTTATTGTTGATAGCAAGGGTTGGCAAACTTTTTCTACAGGGGCCAGGTAGTTTTAAAAGAAGTTTTGTGGGAAATGTGGTCTCTGTCTTAACTACTCAACTCTACCTTTTAGCACAAAAGCAGCCATAGACTATAGGTAAATGAGTGTAACTGGGTTCCATCAAAGGTCGTTTACTAGGATTTGGTCTGTGGGCCATATTTGGTCTGTAATGCTGTTTTATAAATATCCCACTATTTCTGTATCCTTTTTCTTCTTAATAAACATTTGGATTATTTCCTGTCTTTTGATAAAATATGTACTCATTTCTCTTGGAGATCTCAGAGTGGAATCACTGGATCATACAGTTCATGTGATAGTTAGCTTTAAAAAAAAAAAAAAAATACTGCCCAACAGTTCCCCAAAGAGACTGTAACAATTTCAACTCTTTGCTGTGATGTATGAGAGTGCTAGGTGATCTCCTTCCTTGCCAGTGCTTGGCATTGTCAGTCTTTGTTTTCATCACCCTGTTAATTGTCTGGTGAACTCTCTTTCTGGTTTCAATGTGCATTTGTTTGATGAGCTATGACACTGAGCTCCTTTTATGTTTGTCACCCATTTGGATACTCCCTTTTGTGACTTGCCTGCTCAGTTCTCATGCCTATTTTTTCAGATGGACTCTTCCGTTTATAGTTGGTTTGCAGGAGTTCTTTATATATCCTGAATATAAGTCCTTTACATGTATCGTGAATATCTTGTTCCAATCAAGGTTGCATGCTTAAAGCAGTTTTAAGCAATTGCTCTCATGATTGATTTTTTTTCTCAATAAGACCCTTTCAGTTTATCAGCTGAATCAGCCCTGAATGGTTGTTGAATCAATTCAGATATGTGAGCAGCATCTTGGGGGGTCAAGAGCCTGTGGAAGAGAAAGATCAATTCTGTCTTAAGGACGTGGAATTAGAACCTCTTGCCTCACTTCCTCTCCTGATATTATGGTGGTCTTCTATGCCCCTGGAAGGGAGACAGAGCACAGACTCCAGAAATATAACTTTCAAGGAGGGAAGTAAAAGGGACTCAGAGATGTAGCAGGACCAACGTTAGGGACTATACTCATAGAGCAGAACCCCGCCTAACTCATCCACCATTCCTGTTCCCCTGCGTGGAACATGGTGGAAACTAATGACCTGGATATTGTAATTTACAACCTTCCTTTAAAAAAAAAAAAAAAAGGCTTTCCTCATGGCTCAGATGGTAAAGAATCTGCCTGCAATGTGGGAGACCTCGGTTCGATCCCTGGGTCAAGAAGATCCCCTAGAGAAGGGAATGGCAACCCACTCCCATAGACAGAGGAGCCTGGCAGGCTACAGCCCAGGGGGTCACAAAGAGTCAGACACAACTGAGCAACTCACACACTGAAAAAGAAACCAGGACACCATGAAGCTAGTGCTGTTCTGTCTGAAAGACACCATGCAGCAAGCCAAGAATCTTGTCCAGAATTCAGTATTCTGTGCTACACACTCCCTCTTTAGCTATGCATTCTCCCTCTATTAAGTTATTGCCAAACAAAGGTGATTTATTAAGATGAGAAGCAGACATTACTAAAACAGGAAGAAAAGCAAAAAAAAAGAAATAAATGTTTCCTCAGAACCCACAAAGGAGAACAGATGTCAGCAGAAGCAGATGTATGCTTCTCCGGGGTGAAAGAAAGAATACTTAATGTAATCAGAATCCCGGTAACATAAGTAACCAAGAAAGTGGAATATCTACAACTCTGCAGAACTCCTTCAGAAGATGCTGCACATCCATAAAAGTGCTACCTGAAGCACTGCCAGCTACCAATGACAGATGTTTCCAAACTGGTTTTTAAGAGGGAAATACAAGAATGGACCAGGTTATTTTCACGTGAAAGGTTAGAGTTGTCCTATTTTTAGAATTAGAAACCCATACAGATTTGCCTTTAGGAAGAAGTTATCAATTCAGTATCCTATTCAGCTCCATCAGCTAAATGGCTAATGTCTGGTCATGACCCTTGTGTGACATGATGAATGATTCATCCCTTCCCAAATTTCAATATGTGAGGGAACACAGTGTAAATTGTTTGGGTAAACATCTTCAGAAAAGTGACTGAATGAAATGACCCAAATTGTTTCTTTCTAAACTGTAAAGTAGGATTGACGAAAGAAAAAGGTAAAACTTCTGTGTATCAGGGGCTTCCCTGATAGCTCAGTTGGTAAAGAATCTGCCTGCAAAGCAGGAGACCCCGGCTCGATTCCTGGATTGGGAAGATCTGCTAGAGAAGGGATAGGCTACCCTCTCCAGTCTTCTTGGGCTTCCCTGGTGGATCAGCAGGTAAAGAATCTGCCTTCAATGCAGGAGACCTGGATTCGATTCCTGGGTTGGGAAGATCGCCTGGAGAAGGGAAAGGGTACCCACTCCAGTATTCTGGCCTGGAGAATTCCATGGACTGTATAGTCCATGGAGTTGCAAAGAGCCGGACACGACTGAGCCACTTTCACTTTCTGTATATCAACTACCAAGATATAGACACTGGGGAGAATATTTGCAGCAAATATGACTTTGAAAAGCAGGATGCATCAGTTATAGAAAGAGCTCCTCTGTATTGATTTTCAAAAAATGAACACTTTAATGCCTTTTTTTTTTTAGTGGATTTAAACCTATAATTGTCAAAGAAAGAATGAAAGTTAATTAGCAAACATTAAAAATGTTAAAGTTACCCAGTGTAGGAAGAAAAGAAAGCTGAAGGGATCAATTATTA
>SJYX01006037.1:0-15365 GCA_006410675.1 Oreotragus oreotragus
TTTGTCCCCGTGGATCCTGAAAGCTGCAGATAAAATTTTCAAAGGCTTAGCCGCCTGTAATTTAAGAATGGACTTGGTTAGAAGTCAGATCAAGTAAGAGAAAATGAAAATGTCATTGCACAAGAGAAAAATGAACAAGCTGGTGGAAATGCAGCATTTTTTACAAGCATTTTTGTTTTTTCTTTAGTTGTTTTTGTTTGCTTTTTATCTTTGCTTTTGAGGCAGAGACTTCTCTTTTTGGCTTTAATCTAGTAGTCTTTAAAGTTTGAGGGGAAAAATAGAAAACAGCTGCTCTGAGACAGATGAAGGAAATGCTGAAGTGTGCACAAGGACACGGTATCTTATATGGTAGCATTGCCTCCTTGGGAAAATTAAGACCAGTTTGGAGCTGTTGACATAATTGCCCAAAGACAGAGGCTTATGGGGAAGAGAGGGATCAGTTTCAGATTATACAGTATAGAATAGGCAAATCAAAAGTACATAATTTTGATATACCTGCAATCAAAATAGTTTATTTCTATAGAAGTGCTTTTAAGTCAAACTTTAAAATATTTTAGAGTATGAAGTGAAATGAAGTCACTCAGTCGTGTCCAACTCTTTGTGATCCCGTGGACTGTAGTCTACCAGGCTTCTCTGTCCATGGGATTCTCCAGGCAAGAATACTGGAGTGGGTTGCCATTTCCTTCTCCAGGGGATCTTCCTGACCCAGGAATCAAACCCAGGTCTCCTGCATTGCAGGCAGACGCTTTATCCTCTGAGCCACTAGGGAAGCCAGTACCTTATTATTACTTTTTTCAGTGTAATAAAAAGAAAATGCTTTCTTGTATGTGTGAATATGTACTCTACCTGATCAAAAAATCCTCCTAACACCACCCGCTCCTTGGGTTGAATCTGTTTATTAACTCCTGCTGAGATAATTTCTGGATTTGGAATTAAAGTCTAAAAGGGAACTCTTTATTAAAAGAAGAACCCCAACTCTGGAACTAACTATAGTGACTGAGGAAGGCATTCATTAATGACTTAATTTAAAACTTTGAGTGTTTGGGCTGTTATTGTTACATGCAGCAACATAATTATGGGAAAAAAAGAAACCAGATACAAAAATGTGTTTATTGGATAATTCCCACCATGTTCAAACATAGATAAAAGTAATCTCTGGTGTTAAAGGTCAGAATAGAGGTGAACTTTGGGGAGATATAGTGACTTGTAGTGAGCTCAGTAGGGGCTTCTTAGCTTCCAGTAATGCTCTGCTTTATAACCTGGGAATTGATGAGTTAAAGGATTCATTTTGTGAAAATTCATCAAGCTATATACTTAACCACTTGTGTTCCTTTCTGCTGTATTCCTTTTATATTTTATTTTTATTTTTATTTTTTGGCCATACCATGCAGCATGTGGGGTCTTAGTTCCCAGACCATGGATTGAACCCTTATGCTCTGCATTGGAAGTGTGGATTCTTAACCGCTGGACTGCCAGAGAAGTCCCTACTTTACATTTTAAAAAATTGGAAAGATATGTTAGAGAACTTAATGGACATTCAGAACTCTTAGAATAATTTTACCCTGAAAAATTTAAATTTTGTAGGCTTGCTGATATATTTCGATGAAAATTTGACCCAATCTTGAACATGGCAGACTTAGGAATTCTAATGTCTATATTTTGTTTTTTCATAATTGCACCAAAATTGAGGAATCTTTCTCTGGGAGCTGCCTATTGATACACCTTGTAATTAGCAACCTGCTTCTGTTTCTGAAAAAGAAAGCAGTGTCAATTGGTACTTTCAATCATACAAGTGTGTTAAAATTAGCTACAATTTATATTCAGTGGGGTCAGAATTAGCTGCAATTTATATTCAGTTCAGTACATAGAATTTGTTTTTCAAATTTCTCACTAGCTCCCAAGGTTCATACACTTGAATGTATGTATGTGAGTTTTAAAAAATCTAAGGACTGGACAAAAGAGAAAAACTAAGAATATGGAGGTGGTATAGGAGAGTTCAAGAAAAGCAAAGGTAAGTAGAAATAATGAAGACACAAATCTTCAGATGTTTGTTTAAAAGCTAGAAAATGAAACATTCTTTTTTTCTTGGCCAGACGTATGACAGATTCAGTGGGGCATTTGTATTGGACTCCTATTGATTTTGAATGGATTTAGCTGTTTAGACTGCAGAAAGAAGTGGTGATGATGGTGTAAGGAGCTTAGATTGTGTTTAAATATTGCTCATTTAAAATATTTTGGTGGGTGCTAGGTTAGGGATCTGAAATAGAAAACATAATTTGTAATATAGTATAATTATAAGTCTTTCCATTAAGAACTTCTCCTACTTATTAATAATGTATTATCTAGTTGGAGAAACAAGGCATTTAGAGGTAAAGTGTTTAAATGATATGTATTGGATTGGCCAACAAGTTCTTTCAGGTTTTTCCATGTGATGGTACGGAAAATCTGAGTGAACTTTTTGGCCAACTCAATATATGCGAGATAAATGGTGTAAATACATACAGAGTAACAGTTGCTGCTGCTGCTAAGTCGCTTCAGTCGTGTCCGACTCTGTGTGACCCCATAGACGGCAGCCCACCAGGCTCCCCATCCCTGGGATTCTCCAGGCAAGAACACTGGAGTGGGTTGCCATTTCCTTCTCCAATGCATGAAAGTGAAAAGTGAAAGTGAAGTCACTCAGCCGTGTCTGACTCTTCGCGACCCCTTGGACTGCAGCCTACCAGGTTCCTCCATCCATGGGATTTTCCAGGCAAGAGTGCTGGAGTGGGGTGCCATCGCCTTCTCCGACAAAGTAACAGTAGTTGACACTTAATGATTGTTTGTGTGCCAGTCAAGTGACAAAGACAAATTTTCTAACAGAAAAATGGCAAAGGACTAGACCCTAAGACAACCTGTAAGGAAAGATTTACAAATGAGGAATATGCATGTATTAATAGAAATAAATAAGTTCAGCATCCCTCATAACCAAAGAATCTTAAATATTCATCTCTCAGATCGGCCACATTTAGAAAGAATGATAATAACTGACATTAACACAATTTTTAGGAAACCTGGGGTGTCAGTTGGTATAATCTTTCCAGTGGGAAATTGATCAGCCTGTATCAAAATTTACAATGTACATACTCTGTGACCCGGGGCAGATAGAGGCTCTGTAGAGCCTGAGGCTTGTACGTTGGGAAAAGGGGAGAAGGGGTCCTTAAAAAAAAAGGATTCTAAAGTTATATACACCACTGGGTATGAAAGTAAACATTTAGTTTTAACAAGAAAGAAATCACAACTAATTTTTGTAAAGTTGGTGAATACCAAAACATCACAAAATTCATCACTAAGTGGCAGATTTGACTCAGTCTGATTCTTAGACTTAGCTTATGACAGCTTTGCTTGGACTGCCTCAGAATTCATCACCATATATGACTGTTGACTATTAAAAACCAAAAGGTATTTGCAACTTCTCGCCTCTTCTCCTGCTAGTGCCTGATCTAAACCTCTGTCTTGTCTCTCCTAGACCACTGAAATAGCTTCCTGACTGGTCTCTGTATTTCACCCTTGAATGGAATTTATATGTTATGTTTATTAA
This sequence comes from Oreotragus oreotragus, assembly GCA_006410675.1. NCBI lineage: Eukaryota > Metazoa > Chordata > Mammalia > Artiodactyla > Bovidae > Oreotragus > Oreotragus oreotragus. Next base: position 3,578 of record SJYX01006037.1, read on the forward strand.
CATTTTTAGTAATGAGCTTCCTGACATTCTTCTATAATAATTTATTTCTCTATTATGTTGTTTACTCTTTGTCTTTTCAGATGACAATGGTTTTGTATTTTCTACAAAGGCATAGGAAAGATAATTAAGTCTTCTAGAATGGTAGATGAAAATTTCTTGTTATTAATAGTTAGGATGCATAGAATGTGAACGTTCACATGCACACATGCGTGCTGTTTGTAGTACTGTTATGGGTTTTTTGTACTTATGATTGATAGACCATTATTGAGTATATTCTCAACAGGAAATTACTTCTATTTAGCCTAGGCACTGAAAATGGAATCGAATATTTTGCTTTGATTTTAGANAAAACCAAAAGGTATTTGCAACTTCTCGCCTCTTCTCCTGCTAGTGCCTGATCTAAACCTCTGTCTTGTCTCTCCTAGACCACTGAAATAGCTTCCTGACTGGTCTCTGTATTTCACCCTTGAATGGAATTTATATGTTATGTTTATTAACATTTTTAGTAATGAGCTTCCTGACATTCTTCTATAATAATTTATTTCTCTATTATGTTGTTTACTCTTTGTCTTTTCAGATGACAATGGTTTTGTATTTTCTACAAAGGCATAGGAAAGATAATTAAGTCTTCTAGAATGGTAGATGAAAATTTCTTGTTATTAATAGTTAGGATGCATAGAATGTGAACGTTCACATGCACACATGCGTGCTGTTTGTAGTACTGCTATGGGTTTTTTGTACTTATGATTGATAGACCATTATTGAGTATATTCTCAACAGGAAATTACTTCTATTTAGCCTAGGCACTGAAAATGGAATCGAATATTTTGCTTTGATTTTAGATGCCTGATGATTGAAATAATTTTTTACAGACTAGCTCCTGGCACTGTAACTTTCAAATCTTGTTCCTTTTCTTGTTATCCATATACTTCTAGGCTTGACTAGAGACATTCTCATCATGATATGTGACCTTTGGCCCTAGAGGGTGAGTTGGAATGATGGGCAGTAGGCATATTCCTCGCTATTTCTTGTTTGGAATAGCTGTCACTAACTGTCTTTGGAGGTGACCTCAAAGTCCACATGTAAACACCAGTAAGCAAAACTGAAATATAATTCCCAACTCAGTTTGCCCTTATTGGATTCTGAAAATGCCAGTGGCTACGAGATAGCCATTCAGTACAAGGGGCGACTTGGTGAAAGGGAAAGTGGGAAAGTTGAAAGCAACAGCAGTCATAACAGATGCAGTTCAAGTATCTTATATTTACAGATTTTACAGAAACATATGGCCATGTGAATATATTTTGATGACCCTTCTCATGTCTTGGAAGAGGCTATAGCAAATGAGAGCCCCCGATGATTAAGTTTTATTAGGCACTTAATATATATGCCTTTCTTTATGACTAGCAATTGTATTTCCAAGAATTTATCCTAAGACAAGTATGTAATAAAAATCAGTAAGAGCACACATTTGTTGAGTGCTTACCATGTGCTAGACACCCTGCTAAGGCTTCATTTTGATTTTTTTATAATGAGTATTTTGATCATTTTATAACAAAAGCTGTATTTCTATTAAAAAAAAAATTCCAGAGAATAATCCCAGTTTAAATGAGGGTGTGAATTTAGACAATGTTGAAATTATGGTCATTTTTACATATCTTTTCACTCCATCTTGTGTATGAACTTGTTCAGTAAATTTAAAAACTAATTTCTTACTGAATGCTAGTGAGGGCTCTATATATTCGAATCCCTGCCTTCATGAAGCTTACATTTTAGATGGGGAAGGTCTAGATAAATAAGTCAACAAATTCAAATGAATTAAGTAAAATCCAGTGTACATTAGATACTTGTAAGTTTTAAGGAAAAATAATACAGGAGACAAGGAGATACAAATGAAGGTGTGTTAGGAGAAGGGATTGAGATTTAAATGGGTCACATAGGAGAAAAGGTGACATTTGAGTAAAGATCTGAGGGAATTAGGCAACTTTGTGGGGCAGAGTCAGGATTTTAGCTTTTTTTTTCTTTTTTTGAGTGTGAAGTATTTGAGGCATGTTGGAGAGTAACCTGACTTAAGTTTTAAAAGTATCTTTCTGGAGGGAATTCTACTCCATGCTCTGCTGCTGCTGCTGCTAAGTTGCTTCAGTCGTGTCTGACTCTTTGCGACCCCATAGACAGAAGCCCACCATGCTCTCTGGTTACCTAAATGGGAAGGAAATCCAAAAACCGAGGGCATATATGTATACGCCTAGCTGACTCACCTTGCTGTACAGTGGAAACGATTAGTGGCTTCCCAGGTGGCGCTTGGAGCAGGAAATGACAACCTACTCCCATACTCTTGCCTGAAGAGTGCCATGAACAGAGAAGTCTGGTGGGCTCTTGTCCATGGAGTCACAAAGAGTTGGCCGTGACTGAATGACTTTCACTCAGGTGGCGCTAGTGGTAAAGAATCTGCCTGTGCAAGCTGGGGACATAGAGACACAGGTTCCATCCCTGGGTGGGGAAGATTCCCTGGAGGAGGGCCCAGCAGCCCACTCCAGTATTCTTGCCTGGAGAATTCCCATGGACAGAAGAGCCTGGCGGGCTACGGTCCATAGGGTCACAGAGAATCGGACACGACTAAAGTGACTTAGCAGGTAGTCAGGCAAGCAGAAAACGGCTAGTAACACAACTCTGTAAAGAAACTATGCTCCAGTAAAAACTGTAAAATAAAAATACCCCGTAAACAGACAAACAAAAAAGTGCTCTCCTTTCCTTGCTGTGTGGGACTTGCACGTGACTCTTCATGGTTGCAAACCCCTAATTGCAATTCTCCATTGATTTTGAGTGAACCCATCTTTACTGGAGAAATTAAAAAAAAAAAGAATAACAATATCTTTCTAGCTTTGGGGTTGAGAATAAAGAGAGGTCAAGAGTGGTATAGAGTGATGGGCTAGTGAACATTTTAGTGATATGATTGGGGGTCATGGGCCTGTGGTCCAGGGAGGCAGTGTTGTAGAGGGTGAGAGGGTTCTGTGTTTGGTCTTTACTAGTTAAACAGACATCTGAGTGGAGGGTTCAAAGACAGTCACAGCAGAGTTCTTAAGAGCCAACTCCAGACTCCAGTGGTCAGACTGACTCCAGGTTCTGCCACTCAAGATGATCTAGGGGGACTTTTGTGCATATATCATGGTGATTTCTTTCTTTAGAACTGGAAAGACAAAAATAAGTGTTCTAAAGTTTGTGCAGCAAGATCTAATTTCAAGGAGATAAATTGACATCTTTCTTGTTCTGTATTCTAGTCAGCTGTTACTAAAAAGTAACCTTCCATGTAGATGTAAATATATAGTGTTCCTAGAAATGGTGGCACATAGTAGATGCTCAGTTATTTACTGAATGAATCAGGAATTAGGTCTCACCATAAACGTATATTATATATGTGGTAAGATTGTATTTCAGTTTATTTGGCAAGATTAGATTATTGAATAAAAGCTTGGAAAATGGAAAAAATCTAATAAAACAAGAAGCAACCTTATAGATAATGTCAGGATGGGATTTTCTTTTTCACTTGTTCATTTAGAATTTTTATATTGTAATCACTGCAATTGCTTATTTAATATTTTAAAAAGAGAGAAAAAGAAATGAAGAGAGGGGAGAAAGAAAGTATTCCCCCAAAGCCTGGAATCTAGGGAAACTGTGGACTTTTAATATTCAATATGCCAAAGGGTCTCCTTATATAATTTTAAAGCCAGGATTAAATTTGGATGCTAGTAAAGAGAAACTACAGCTGTTCAAATAGATGATGTACTTTTACTTGATATATACTTTTGGTAAGAAGCAATATCTACCTACAAAGTTATTTTAGTGTTATATTACATTTCATCTTTTATGAATGGCATTTGGAATGGAATTGCTATTTAAGGTAACAGAATAGCTTTCCTGGAGTTCTTCAAAAATAGGATAAACACTGGCATAGCTGTGATGTTTCGATTTAGACCAATAGAGGTCAGATTACTTTGACAGACTATAGGTCCTTTGATTTAGTAAGGTGAATTCATTCAGAATTCAGAAATCTTTTCAAAATACAGCCTATATGGAGGCAGCAGGATCTGAATCAAGGGAATTACAGATGTCTTTAACAGACTGGAAGAAGGTTTTTGAAGTGTGTTTTCCTTTTTTAAAAAGTTGTCTCGTCAGTCGGAAATTTAAAAAGTATTCCAAGATTCTGAACAAGCTAGATGGTGTCTGTGTGGGGATTTTTTTGTGGCAGGGGGAGGGGAGTGTTAAAGAATGCTGTTCCTAAAAAAGTACTTTTAACCGTAGTTCTCCTGAAAATAACATAGTTTTACATGACACATAGATTTATAAAAATTACATGTTATCATGTTTATAGAAGAAGAACGATGGGCTGTGTCTTAGAAAGAAATTGAAGCAACTTTTGTGTGGAAACTTCTAGGTGGTATTGAAATAGAAGTAGGACTGGGCACTAGAGGGGTCCTGAGGTTTGCTTTCCTCTCAAGCTCTTAAGAGTCTTGTGCTATGTTTGAGCTACCTTTAATAGTATCATTGTGTCCCATTTTCTTTTATCTTCTTCTCCTACCCCAGCCCCTGTTGAAGGGGTCAGGGATTTCTTTAAGAATCTGAAGGCAGCTAGGAAACTGTCCTATCAAAAATGCACATGTATACATAAGAATTTATATGTAAATTCAGGTGGTGGTTCATGGTTTCTGGAAGCCATCTGTAGACCTTAGCTGAGTGTGAGTGAGTTAGAATGTGTCAGTAAGAACATGGGATGTTACTCAGCAGAAACTAGCATAGCATTGTAGAGCAATTATACTCCAATTAAAAAAAAGAAGAGAGCATGGAGGCTACAAGATATGCCATGTGAACAATGGTTAGAGCACCTCAGGGTGATTAGAGAACGAAAACTCAGGAAACAAGCCAATAATGAGCTATTATACGTATTTGTGGAGCTGTCAAGTGGAAGAAATAAGCTTATTCTGGAATGCTTTAAGGTAGGCAATCCAATACTGTAGCTGCTGGCCACATGTGACTATTTCAAATAAAATAAAATGAGATAAAATTCAGTTCTCCCATCATTGTGGCCACATTCCAAGTGCCCAGTGGCTACTGAATTGAGCAGATATAGAATATTTTATTATTGCAGAAAGTTCTGTTGGACACAACTGCTCCAGAGTTTTAAACTTTAAACAGAGTGGATTGTGGAAAGGCAGACTTCACCTTATTATGAGCAAAAGCATTTGGTCGATGTTTAACTGTCCAATGCCTGTTCTGTTGAGTTGGCTGCCACAAAGAGTAGTGAGCTTCCTGCATTGATGGACTTATCCAGAGACTGGACTCCTCCCTATTTGGATTGATGTGCAAGACATTCCCGCAGAGAACCTCAGTGTATTTAAATGGGAGGAGCACTCAGTGAGTCAACATTTTTTTTGCAAACTAAGGATGAAGATGTACTCAGAGCCAAGTGATGTTGCCCAAGGATCTGTGACTGTTCAGTGGCAGGACCTTGGTGTCTATATGAATGCTAGACAGTATTTTTTTTTTTTTTTTACTGTTCCGCTCACTGTCTAATGTTTTAATACAAGATTCTCATGGTTCTTGTTGAACAACATATTTCTGAGTCTGGTGTCAGCCAGTTTTTCCACTGTACTTTCATACTACTCTGCAACCAAGCTGTAGTGGAACACGTTATTGTGTTATATTGTGTTAGCTGCACTGGAACATGATATTGTCATTACTGCTCCAAGTCTTTCCTATAGCTGTGCCCTTTATCAAAGTGACACTTCTTCAGAACCTTAATGCTACGCGTTTTCTGTCTTCTGCTCAAGCCCCAGAATGCTTCAACTCACACAGTTCCTTTTCTTTGCTGAACTACCTTATTACAGTGTCCTCCAACATATAATCTGTATGCCTATTACCTTTTGTTTGTCAGTGTGATTAGCTTCTTAAAGGCTGAGGTTACAGTTTTCATGTGTATATCCTTTTTCTGTCTTTCTTACTAGAATATAAGTTTTGTGAAGGCAGGGACCATAGCTGTCATCTTCATCACTCTATCCCTGCTGTCCAGCACATGGCCTAGCATCATAATAAATGCTTAATAAATGTCATTGAATGAATGAATTTTTATCTTTCAAAGTCTCTGGTACTAGACTAAGCTTGTTTTGAGTTCTCAGATACTTTCTGTTCTCTATAAAAATAAAATTTAAAATATAAATGTGAAAAGACAACATAAGGAGCTTGGAAGTCTTTGCTTCTATCCTTACAACAAACAAAACATGAACAAACTGAAAGTCAATGATTTTTTCCTTAGCCCCATCAACAGTGGCAAGGCAAATGCCACCCCAAAGTTGGGAGCAGCAAGTACATCTGACAGTCACAGCTAAGATTTGGTTGCCTGCAGCTGAAGCAGTGGGAGCCATAAACTGGAAAATGAAGTCGCTCAGTCGTGTCCGACTCTTTGCGACCCCATGGACTGTAGCCCACCAGGCTCCTCTGTCCATGGGATTCTCCAGGCAAGAATACCGGAGTGGGTTGCCATTTCCTTCTCCAGGGGATCTTCCCTACCCAGGGATCGAACCCAGGTCTCCCACATTGTAGACAGACGCTTTACCGTCTAAGCCACCAGGGAAGTGGAGGAATTGCTTAAATAGTAGTTTTGCTGAATTATAGGAGCTAAATGTAGTTCAGCTTTACACTGAGAACCTCCTGGGCACAACAGTTTTAGAGGGGATCTCACACTTGGATTTTGCCTCTAAAACCCTATCAGGGTCTCATGGTGAAGAGTCAAGAAAGATACTTTGCTTTTTCTGGAAGGAGGAGGAGAAAAGTAACCACTGTGAAATACTCTCAGAACATTCTCTATAATAAAGGTCTACTCTCTAGGGGAGGTGACTTTAGCAGTCTTAGGCCACCTAGGGAGAAGACATTTTCTGACTCAGCCTCTCCCTAGCTTTTCTGAATCACCTAAGGCAGGAAGGAAAAATCTAAGAAACCCTGGTAAAGGTTACAGCACAGCAACACAAGCCTACCAAATGACTGAGATTTAATCATAAGATTCTAGACTGCTTCCCCTTTCCATTCTGTACTACTGCAGCCACAGGGTTCCCCTGTGATAACAACAGATTACAGCTGAAAGAGCTGTGGGATGCAGACTGTACCCAAGGCGTGCTTCTTAGGGAAGCCCAAAGATAACAGGAAGACAAACAAGGATACAGGAGAAATTAGAAGCTTCTAGCACCTGTATCTACAACAAACAATAAACAACGCCCAACTCCTGGCCAGCTTCATATAATACCTCACCCTGAAGTTCTGTTTACCTTAGTTCCTGTTATCCCATGTATGATGCCTGGCTTTCAACAGAATATTCAAGATATGCTAAAAGGCAAGGGAAAACACAGTCCAGAGAAACCAAGCAAAGCGTCAGAACCAGACTCAGGCATGATGCAGGGTTTGGAATGATGAGACAAGAAATTGAAAATAACCATGATTCATACATTAAGGGCTCTAGCAGAAAAGGTAGGTAACATACAGGACAAGTGGGAAATGCTTGTTAATAAATGAAAATGTAAGAAAGAATCAAGAGGAAATGCCAGAAATCAGAAATGCAGTCACAGAAATCAGCAATACCTGTGATGGGCTCATCAGTAGACTGGACATGGCTAGGGAAAGTCTCAGTGGTTTGGAGATAAGTCAGAAGAAGCTTCTCAAACTGAAAGGCAAAGAGAAAAGATAATAATTTAAAAAACAGAACATTCAATGACAGTTTCTGAAAGTGAAACCTTTGTGTAATTGGAATTTCACAAGGAGGGAAAAAAATGGAGCAATGGCAATATTTGAAGTAATAATGACTAATAACTTTCTAAAATTAAGGACAGGCACCTAACCTCAAAAAAAGCCCGATAATCATCAAGCGATATAAATACCAAAAATCTATGGGACTTCCCTGGTAGTTCCCTGGTGAAGACTCTGCACTTCCACAGCAGGGGGCATGCGGTCAGTCCCTGGTAGGAAACTAAGATCCTGCTTGCCATTCATTGTGGCCAAAAAACTATAAAAAACTGAAAACAAAACCAAAAATCTGTATACTTAGGTATATGATATTCAAACTGTAGGAAACTGAAACAAAGAGAACATCTTGAAAGAAATCATAGGGGTGAGTTGAATCAGTGGGAACCTTACCTATCAGAAGAATAAGAATTACAGAGTATTTCTTATCAGAAACCATGCCAGTGGAGTGAAATATTTAAAAGTATTGAAAGAAAAAAAAGTCAGTTTTAAATTCTATATCCAGAGAAACTGACCTTCAAAAGTAGAGGATAAATAAAGGCTTTCTCAGGCAACAACATTGAGGGAATTTATTACCAAATGCCCAGCTCTTCATGAAAATAAGCTCTTCAGAAGAAAAGAAAATAAAGTTTAGAAACTTGGATTTGCTTAAGGAAAATATGTCAGAGGAGAAGTAAATGAAGGTAAAAATAAAATATTTTTGTTTTCTAGTTCTAAAAGAAAATTATTTGTTTAAATGCATACTGGTAATGATGTATTTGATGATTACAGCATGTGGATAAATGAAATGAATGACCATAATATCCTAAGAGATAGAACAGATTAAATGGCAATATGGCTGGCTCTCAGTATCTGTGGACACAGCACCCAAAGACATGGAGGGCCAACTGAACCACACCATTTTGTATAAGGGACTTGAGCATGGATTGTGCATAGAGGTCCTGGAACTTACCCCTTGTGGACACTGAGGGATAACTGTACTCTGTTATAAAGTAGAAACACTACACACGAAGTGGCATAACGTTGCTTGAAGGTGGTTTGGATTAGCTTGAAATGCATGTTGCAAGTTCTAGGCAACCACTAGAAAGATTTTAAGAAGCATAATTGATATATTCAGTGAGAAGATAAAATATCATATAAGATGCTCAAATAAAAGAAGGCAGAATATGGGGAAAAAGAGGAAAACAAATAGAAAGCAATTGTAAACATAGTAGATATTGATCCAGCCATATAAAAAATGAGTTTAAATATGAGTGGTTTAAATATATCTAGGAAATGGCAACCCACTCCAGTGTTCTTGCCTGGGGAATCCCAAGGACAGAGGAGCCTAGTGGGCTGCTGTCTATGGGGTCGCACAGAGTCGGACACGACTGAAGGGACTTAGCAGCAGCAGCAGTAACCAATTAGATCATCAGTGGTGGCAGTTTAGTTGCTAAATCGTGTCCAACTCTTGCAACACCATGGACTATAGGCCCCCAGGCTTCTCTGTCCATGGGATCTCCAGGCAGGAATACTGGAGTGGATTGCCATTTCCTTCTCCAGGGGATCTTCCTGACCCAGGGATAGAACTAGGTTCTGCTGCACTGCTGAAGGATTCTTTCCCGACTGAGCCAGCGCAGAAGCCAGAGTAGATCTTAAAAAATAGACGCTACGCTCTGCTGTCTGCAAGGAACCCACTTTTAGACGCCGCGCTCTGCTGTCTGCAAGGAACCCACTTTTAGATGCTACGCTCTGTTGTCTGCAAGGAATCCACTTTTAGTAGAAAGCCTCAAGGTAGAGTAAAAGGATGGAGAAAGATACACCATGTTAACACTAATCAAAAGAAGGAATTACTACCTTAATTTCAGACAGAGAAGACTTCAGTACCAAAAGAATTATATGGGATAAAGAAAGACATTCAAGAATGATAAAAGTGTTAATTCTCCAGGGAGACATAACAATCTTAAACATCTGTGCACCTAATAACAGAGCATCAAATACATGAGACAAAAAATAATGGGACTGCAAAGAGAAATATAATAGATAATTCACTATTGTAGCTGTAGACTGCAGCAACCCTCTTTTAATAGTTGATAGGTCAAAGAGGCAAAAATTAGTAAGGCTGTAGTTGACTCGAGTAGCACTGACAGTCAACTTAATCTTATTGTGGAGCCCTCCATCCAGCAAGAACAGAATCCATGTTCTTCTCAAGCTTGCATGGAGCATTCGCCAAAAGGGATCACGTTCTGAGCCATAAAGCACATCTTAACGCATTAGAAATGTAGAAACCTTATGAAGTGTATAATGAGAATTAAACTAGGAATCAGTAATAGATATTTGAAAATCCCAACATATTTGGAGATTAAACAATGCTCATAAATAACACCTGGATTGAATAACTCACTACATAAATTTAAAAATATTTTCAACAAACTGAAAGTGAAAATACAACTTGTCAAAATTTATAGGATGCAGCAAAAGCAGTATTTAAAGAAAAATTCAAAGTCTTAAGTGTATCTATTAGAAAAGAAACAACAAAACAGCAAAGACATCTTTCAGTAGGTTGATGCATAAGCCAACGGTGGCATAGCCATATAAAAGATAAGTAAATGGGAGAGAAGAGACTGTCTCATCTGCANTCACTACATAAATTTAAAAATATTTTCAACAAACTGAAAGTGAAAATACAACTTGTCAAAATTTATAGGATGCAGCAAAAGCAGTATTTAAAGAAAAATTCAAAGTCTTAAGTGTATCTATTAGAAAAGAAACAACAAAACAGCAAAGACATCTTTCAGTAGGTTGATGCATAAGCCAACGGTGGCATAGCCATATAAAAGATAAGTAAATGGGAGAGAAGAGACTGTCTCATCTGCACAATTCCCAATATTGATGTTATTACTTTGCCCTTGAGAAGGTGGCGCATAACTCTCCACTCCTTAAGTGAGGGCTGTGAGAAGTGACTTTGTTCTAAAAAATACAATATGGAAAGAAAGAAAAGGTAACTTTATAGTGGTTATAGTACAAATATACTTCAGCAAGGTGGTCAAGATTGATAGCATCAGGCATAAGTGGTGTTGATAGTAAATATATACTCTTTATAGACTGCACAATTCCCAATATTGATGTTATTACTTTGCCCTTGAGAAGGTGGCGCATAACTCTCCACTCCTTAAGTGAGGGCTGTGAGAAGTGACTTTGTTCTAAAAAATACAATATGGAAAGAAAGAAAAGGTAACTTTATAGTGGTTATAGTACAAATATACTTCAGCAAGGTGGTCAAGATTGATAGCATCAGGCATAAGTGGTGTTGATAGTAAATATATACTCTTTATAGGATGTAATGAAAGTGGCGTTTTACTTCTGTGGATTTCATCCCCACACCCCACAAATCTAGTCTAATCATGAGACAAATCTGAATTGCAAGACAGCATACAAAAGTGAGTACTCTTCAAAAAAAGAGAAATCAGAGCTTGCCTGGGGTCCAGTGGTTAAGAATCCATCTTCTGATGCAGGGACGCAAGTTCAATCCCTGATCAGGAAACTAAGATCCCACATGCCCCAGGACAACTGAGCGCACTTTCCACAACTAGGAAGAAGCTTACACACTGTAACAGAAAGATCTCGCCTACCGCAACTAAGACCCGATGCAGCCAAACATAAATAAATAAATATATTTTAAAAAAATAAACAAGAAAAGGCTAAGAAATTGTTAGAGCCAAGAGGAACCTAAGGAACATGACAACTAAATGAAATGTGTTGTCTTGCATGGAATCCTGAAATAGAAAAGAATACTATTTAAAAACAGAGGAAATTTAAGTAAAGTAGGGACTACAGTTACTGGCTGCAGTCACCATCTGCACTGATTTTGGAGCCTCCAAAAATAAAGTCAGCCAGTGTTTCCACTGTTTCCCCATTTATTTGCCATGAAGCAATGGGACTGGATGGCATGATCTTAGTCTTCTGAATGTTGAGCTTTAAGCCAACTTTTTCACTCTCCTCTTTCACCTTCCTCAAGAGGCTTTTTAGT